>JAQNCA010000021.1:3177417-3192828 GCA_029783725.1 Acanthurus tractus
AAGACAGGTTGATCAGATAGCACTGCGTAAGCTGAGCAGGTTGGCTGTATGTTGGCATGTTAAAATGTGTGAATTGCTTGGTAGCACTGAAGAATTACAAGGGTTGTTGGTCCAAGACAGTCATGGTGAAAAAAAATGATAAATGACTGGCTCGTTTCACTGAGTTGTGCAGTATTCTCAAGCCAAGTCGAGTAATTTTTAAGATCCATGAAGAGATGCACGTAGAGCACCAACAGTTTCTTCAAAGATTGACTGAAAGCCAGATAGGACAATTTTTAAGATAACCACAAGTCATGATGACTCATCAGGGCTGGTGATGTGGCAAAATCTGTTGTAATGAATAGTTCCAGCTTAGTGATAATTACATGACCAGAAATTAATCAAAATAAATTAAATTAAACATGTCTTTAATCTGTTGTGTGTAAGTCCTTTATTGTAATGCATCTGTGATAATGTGGGTGCAAGTAGTTTGAGCAACAGACATGCAGAAAAAGTAGTGTTTGTGCTGCCATTTCAAATTATTCAGTGAGTGTATTTGGCTAAATCAGTTACTGGCTTAATGTGAACTTACTAAATGACTCAAATTAAATACACAGATTTAAAATTTGGGGAAAAGACTGGATTGCTCTCACATTTGTACCTTATATAGGCAGTTTCTATGTTTGGGTATTAAAATCAGGAAGTGATCCACAACCGCTTCAGTGTGGAATCTTGTTTCCATTAGGAAAAAACATTGCAAAAGGCATTTTAACGAGGCCGTCGGCCAAGCTGAAAGCGAGGTTTATCTAATCTGTTGCAGGCTTCCTCTGTCTTGGTTTAGAAACCAACCTCCACAGAATTTTTTTGGCTCTTCTTATAACTAGAGCATTTGCACATAAATTTTACACTCGTTATTTGGGCAAAATAAGAGATGAATAAATCCCTTTTTTTTATCTTCACCATTAACTGTAAGCCTGGCAGCGAACTGCACTTTGAGCTTTCTCTTGGTTTGGAGTTGCACAGTTTCTTTTTCTGTGTGCGTGCACTCAGAAATGTCAGTTCATTCATAGTTTGAGGCTGTCATTGCATTTTGTGGAGCAGATGATAAATTGTCTCTCTTGTTAAAGTGTGAAATGTTTGCAGTTCTACCTTCCAGCTTTCTTTGAAAGCCAGAATCAACATTTGCTGCTGTCAAATGCATTTAATAAAAACAGAGATGGAGATGTTGGCACAAAAAAAAAAATCTTGGCTTACCCAGAACTCACCTGCTATTTCAGCCAAATAAGTGTCTGATACAATGGCTTGCATGAAGCATTCGCCTTAACCAGCTGAAGGTAAAAGATGACAAATACAAACAAGCACAGACACTCCAATGTTCACCATCATTTACTGACCTACTTGGCGCTCCCCTTCCCTTGTGGCAAGTCTTGTTAGCGGTGCCTGTATTTGTGCGAGTGTGTTTTTTGTCTGCTTAGTGTGTCTAATTTTAACACATGACAGGATTTGCCACAGAGCACAGCCATCCTTAGTATTTTGCTCTTCATGTCTTATTCATGCCGTGGCCTGCAGTAGTGCTGATGACAGGGCGGGGAATGTTTGGCTTTAGTTTGAGTAATCAGGGCCACCGATTCTACTGAGATAGAGGCTCAGCACAAATCCTTGTGTGTCTGTGTGTGCTTATGCTCTCTGCTCTGCCATATGTGAATGTTTTGTGTCTGTATGCGTCAGACTTGTCTGAGAGTCGAACTGTGCAGTGCTGCACTCATTACTCCACTGCTGGGACTTAATCAGAGTGTTGGCTGACAGAGCAGCACATAGCTGTGGGCAGGGATGTCCTTACAATACAGCATAAAATTTTCTTCAGGCTGTAATGTGTCTGTGATCCTCTACCACAGGAATCATTAAAAAAAAGGAGTTACTCTACATGAAAACGTTTCCAATCGAGCACTCATGAAATGCAGATCAGATCGAAGCGGCTGTAAAGGGATATTGAGGGATTTATTTGAATAGTTTGACATTTAGGGATTACTTTAATGTGCTTGATTTGCCCATGTTAGTGTTTTTTGTTTTTAATCTTTAAAAAAAAAATGCTGAAACTTGTCTAACAGCTTTTGGGCTGGACCACTCGAGACAACCAGTGAAGATTGTAGGAAGTTATGTAGTTTTATACTTTTTTTCACATATTAAACAAATGTTATAGAGGTGGTGTAAGGTTAATTTTGGTCACCTTCATGCTGGCTGTTTTTCCATTTTTCAATCTTTCTGCTCAGCTAACCTGCCTCATGTTTTGTGTACAGACACGAAAATGATATCAGTCTTCACTTTGCTAATAAAATAAGTAAGTTTATTCACTCATCATTTAAACCATTCGCTTTAGATAATGCGTAAAAAATAGTCACTAGATTTTGCATAATGTCATATTTTTGCACTTTCATTGACAAGTGGTTTCTCATAAAAAACAATTGAACAGCTTGTTTTAATATGCAGTGGAATTTCAGAGCTGCTTTTAAATGAGGTTGATTATGCGCCTTTCTTCATGTTACCTAGGATTGCTTGTTTGAACAGAACACTTTCAGTATGTTGCTCCAATTTCATTATGCAGGACAAAGCTGCAGGCTGTATGCTAATGTATGACTGTTATAAATACACTTCAGGTGCTCATTCAGCAGTACATCCTTAGGCAGGAACAAGTGGTGTCTACAAGAAGTCCACCTCAGCTATATTTTGCTTGCTGGGTGCTTATAAAGGACAGTCGAGGTGAGAGTAGCCTGGTCTGTGGTTAGAAAATTCTATAGGTGGACTAACACTAAACCATGCGAGTAACTGGGTCAATTTATCCTCCTTTCATTGTTGTTTGAAAGTGGATATTGGAGTGGATAGTGGAGCAGTTCAGGTCAATGTAGCATGGCAGCTTTGCAGCTTTGCAGCTTAGTAGTGTGATGTGTAACGGCATTGTATGAAGTTTCTAACAGGAGAAACATGATATGTTTAAACCATAAAGCATTCTTTGGGAATTAACACCTTCCTGTCCCAACAAATGGAGAGAAAAAGTGGAGCTTGATCTATTTTTAGATGTAAAATGCAGTTAAGGGACCCTTTCCTAATTTGTGTTTTGCATAGGGGATCAGTTTTGGCCTCTGGTGTTGGTGTGTTTTATCTCCCCTTTTGCCTTTGGCCCTTTGGATTGGTCAGTATGTGCTGAGATCTGGTGCTTTCTGGCAATGAAGCAGTTAAAGATCGTTGTGTTGCAACTAAACTTGATTAATATGACACAAGTTGCTCTGAGCTCTATTCCTGTATCTGTATTCTGTCATTGATGCTTGCAACAGGTAACATGCTGGAGATGTGTCAAACCACACTAAAGCAGTACCTTACAAGCAAAGTATTAGAAAAGCCTTGTCATTCTCGCACTGCAGTACCAAATTAGACAGAATACTGACCTAGCCGGTTCTTAAAAGTTGCACCAAGTTGCCAAACACTCCTCGATGTCCTGCTGTTTCACCTTCCTCAACTCATTCAGCCCAATTAAACGCAGCTGCTTTGTGATCTAAGCTGTTAACTCACTCGAGCCAGACTTGTGCATGGTAACGGTGGCATTGCTCCTGGCATTCTTGGCAGACCACATCGCAGGTAGCTCCGCTGGCGTCTGACTCACATGCAGTTACGCCGGGCTCTGAAAAAATGCGCACCACTCGTGCTCATGTTTGGGATCTCCTCCCTGTGGTGAGTGTTTTCTGGCTCAGTTTCCCATGAGACAGAATCCCGCCGAGCTTCATGGTTATCCCGGTGCTGTGTGTGTCTGAGCTTGTTGTAAGCTGCGAGCTGCAGCCGGGCTGTTAGCTCTGTGGGTGGGCGAAGCAGGAGAGAGAGAACATGTACTTTACACTTTTCATGTTTGTTGGGGGGGCTTGATGCTTTCAGACATTTCTTATGCCTTTTCTTGGTGCGTCAGCAGTGGGGAGATGACAGGACCTAAAGGGAGGGAGAAAGATGGAGAATGTCAAGCAGCAAGGTGATATAACTGGGGTCAATGGAGTTGCAGGTTATTGCCTTTACTTTTGGGACACCAGAGCACCTTTAGGAGAAGTTAAGTGGACCTTAAGATGATCTTTGTGGCCCTAAGACATTGGGTAAGATTGACAGATAAGGTATTTTTTCAGATTTTCTGACTTGGCTTTGGCATTTCAGGCAGGCTTCTGTCATGTTAACCTGTGAGATTACTTTTAATGAAATATGTGGTTTTAGAGGCTCGCTGATGTTGCAGCTACTTGAAGGGGTAGTTCATAAACCATCGGTTAGTCAATGAGGAACATGCTAGTGCTATCAAGTCTTGATCGCATTTTTCTATGTAATTTCTTATAGCTAACTATTTGCATGGTTGGTTTAGTTTAAGGGATAATAATTTCATTGTTTATGTTAAATATGCCTTCATAATATTGAACCAAGTCTCATAATTGTCTCTGGATCTCTTCTTTTCTCAGAGATCAACGCTGCCAAAGCGGGTGCATTTGGTTAACACAGTGAAACTGCTGTTCCATTGCAATTAATTTATTTCCTCATTTTATTAGATTAAATTAGATGTCACAGGGTCTTAAAGGATTAGCCTCGTGTTATTTTCCTTGTCTATAAATCCATGAAAAGACCAAAGCCGGCGGTGTGTAATTCCATCTCTCAGTGCTATAGATTCTTTAATCTCTGAACCTTTATGAACACAAACCAGTTGACTCGTTTCAGGTTTTGGAATTTATTTACAAGAAAAATAGAGATCATCATCATATTTATCCTTTTAAAACGCACTGTCATGCTGTTGTTGTTGTTGTTGTGTACTGCTGTGGATTTGTTGGTTGGATAAACAGGTTTTGTCTTAGCTTTCTCTCATGCACACACACATTAACACACATGCCTTGCCATTGTCGGAGCGGCGACACCACAGTGCTCACTGGGTCAGAAGCAATGGACAGAGAGTGGTGCTGAGGCAAGAGATGAGCACAGAATGAGGAGAATAGAGAAGATGCCTTCAGGGGAAGACAGAGAACAGGGAGGGTGGAGGGAGAGCGAGAAAGGCGGAGGATTGGACGGACACATCTTTTGGAGAGTAGTGATGACATCTAATTTTCATGTTGTTTTCTCTCCTTCAGACAGGATGTTTGTTTATTCTGTTTTCATTGCTTTTCCCCCTCCTCCTTTGACTCTACATCCACCCATCCATCCCTTTACCCCCCCTCCGTCCCTGCCTTAGTCAGGACATCCCATGTTATCACCCCCCCCAACTCTTCTTCTCTCTTGCTCGCCAAGCTCCCTCCCTCTCTGCCTTTCTCCATAAAGCGCCTTACATTATGTGGCAAGTGAGCACACAGTCCCATACAATGCCTCCTGAGGCATGATGGGAGAGATTTCTATATAAAGACGGATAAAGCAGAACTGGGCTGCAGATCAGAAGAGAGTCAGAGGGGTCAAATACACACACAGACACACACACTGGGATGGATCAGAGGAGGGACAGCAGTTGCTGAGTAAAGAGAGAGCGTTTGTTCGAGCTGGATTGAGCTGAAGTTCAGTGATTGAGGACTTTGGGATGCAGTCGCCAACGGTGATGGAGGCGGGTGATGAGGTGTTGCAGGTGCTTGAGGTTTGTGAGGCTGTAGAGGAGATAAAGGAAGTGATAGTCACCACCATAGAAGATGACTCTATTGCTAACTTGCCTCCTGTGGCCAGCTCAGCATCAGGGACCAAACCAAGTCAGGTAAGATGGAGAGATCAAGCTGACTAACATGCTTACTAATTCCTCAGTAACTGACAGTGAACTGCTGATGGTCTTTGTCACTATGACATTAAATCCAGACACATGCGATCCAAATTCAATGTACTCGTAGGTGATCCACTTTTCCCAGATTTTGTTAAAACATGTCCCTCTCATGAGATGGCTACATTTTTTCCATTTAAAGCAGAATTATATCAAATTGGTATTTTGTGTGATTTGGTGCCACCAGTTTCTGTGAGCAGCACCACTGTTGTGAATACAAATCCCAGCATTCTTTAACAATATTGTTCGATGTACTGAATGTGCGAACTAAAAGCAACTTGGCATAACAATGTTATGTCTGAAACAGACATTTTTACTGCAGAGCAGTGGAGGTTTGCAGAAGCTCTGCTCATAACATAGACCAACAGCATGCTAAGCTAATGTAGCCCATGGCTGCAACTTGCTAAATACATACAACATGAAGTCAGTCTGCATAGATCTTCACTGTCTGCACTTGGCACTGTGATGCTAGTTAAACTAAATTTTGTTTCAGGGTTTGAGCTGTTTTTGTTTTGGGGTTTGGACTGTTGTTCAAAAGAAAGCAGACATTTTAAGACATTGCCTTGTAAAATGTTAACCTTTTTTCAATGTTCAATGCAGACAAAATGGGTGAAATTAATTGTATAATAGTAATGGTTCTTTATAGTATTATATATAGCTCTAGAAAGTCTAAGTACAGGTCCAGGTTTGTGTATAATTCCTCTGGTACTAATACTCCATAATTTTTATATAATGCTACTTAATCGTCATACCAGTTTATGTGTTTTTCTAAATTGAAAGTTCTGGATTCCCCTCATGGCTACCTGACATTTCAGTTAATAATCCATTTCAACCATCCTGTAATTTCCCTCTTCTCCAAGCACTGCTCACCTGTCAGTCTCTCATTGTCTAACAGTTACTCCTTTATCCTGCGACTTAGTCGGGGGAACTTTTTTTAAGTGCTTCTCCTCCTTGTCCTGACAAGTTCTTGGCAGCCTCACACGCTGTCCGCAGTTGGAACAAAGGTGGTTTTAAATGGCTGTGAAGAGCTCTTCGGGAATGCATGTTCCTATTTTACACACACAAACACACACCTTGCCTCCCAAGAGTGAGTAAAGTGCACTTGTTCCTGCGAGAGGCTTTGTTTGCAGCCCACTTACAGCAGAAAACAAGCTTTTAGTGGACATTATATTTACTGTGAGAGACAATAGCTGTTATTTATACTCAGGTGGAGAAAAAGCACAAAAATTCAGTTGAAAGCTTTGTAAAAACACTCTGGCTGATAAAGCACAACGGTGTTCATAGCATGTTGGTGTGTATCCCTGCACACACATGCAAACACACCAATAGTGTTGTCAGAGCTTTTTTGCAAAGGTATAATTTCTTTATTGCTTTCCTGTTTCTGTATTTCATGGACTGGAATGCGGAAGGACTCAGGTTATTAGTGAGCTGGTTGTGCATTTTACTGTGTTTTAATGATACTGAAGGTTTTCTAGTGGCTTACTGAAGGTTTTCTAGTGGCTTACTGTAGTCTTAAAGAATTTCTGCTGGCCTGTTTACACAAAATATGCCTGTTCAATAAACTATGTGACGTGTCATTTAGAACCAGGGAGCAATATTGTAAACTGTGGGATTAGTCTTTTTGGCAGAAACAGCTGAATTTATTCTAATTTATAGTCAGAAACATCCTAAAGGACTTAGCAGCCAGGGCCAACACCATCAGGAAATCTCTTCAATCACAATATACAGTCGTTTAATGCAGTTTTATCCAAACAAGAGCCCAGTTTCAATTCATGTCGGCCTATATGTGTTTAAAGTCTGAGGATGCTATATCCTATTGCAGCACTTAATGAGCAACCCCACCAAAAAATTCATCAAAGAAAAGCTTTTGGCATGTTCTGCATCTTATCAAACCATCTACCTTCCTTTTGAAACTGCTCTAGTAAAGCACTTTTTAATGATGCCCAATCTTTGGTGGGTGGTTGTAATGAGGAAAGGTTTTCCTTCAAGAGTTGGCCCCGTGTGTCGCTGGAAAGCTGTTATTTTTAGACGCAGTATTGTTTCTGTGTTGCTTTACGTAATTTTCATGCTCTCTTGTTTGCTGAACAAATTGCACATCCTTTCCTTAAGAGCAGTGCCAAAGTTTTAGCATATTTTTCTTACCAAGAGTAAGATGAGAAGGCTGATAACGTTTCATTCTGGAACGCTAGATTTGAAACAAGAGGCCATAGACAGCTAGCTTAGCATAAAACCTGACAGTGCTCTTAGTGTACTCATTACCAAACTGTAGTCTTGAGAGGTGCTGGGTGTTTTTTAAAGTTCAGATAAAGCCAGGTTTGCATTCATTATGCCGAGATGAAATAAACATCTCCAGGCTATAGCTTAATATTTAAAGCAATAAGACAGACATGAGGGCAATATCGATCCTTTCACCCCACTCTTGGCAAAAATATGAATAAGTGTGTTTTACAAAATATCAATATATTCCAAATGTGCACATCCTGAAAAATTTAATCCATGTCAGAGCGACTATGATTGCAGATATGACTGCCAGTTTCAGCGTGTTGTAGTTCTGCTCTCCAACTTCTCTCACATTCTGTAGATTTATATTGTTTTGAACCTGTTTTTAATTAAATGTGCTGCTTAAAAATATCACTCCATCGCCTCATTTCTCTTCTTTTCTCTCTACTCCACTAGCTTCTTCAGTGGTTTGTGAGAACACGTCATATCGGATGTTTCCGTTATTCAGCTGTGTAGTTTTGACTGGAACGCCTCAGCTCCTCCCAGAGTGTAGAAATCGCTTGTAAAACCTTCGCTGGGTTGAATAAATCACTGCAGATGTAGGACAGGAGTAGACCTGACAGGTGTTTAGTTGTAGTGCCTCTATTCATGACACATATTTAGTGTTGAGTAGAGGATTTCACATGTCTGTTTTCATCTCTGGCCCTTGAACTGCCCCTGCCCTTACTTTCCCTTCCTCTGTGTGGAACAATCTCTCTCCTCCCTTTAATTGGCTGTCTTGTTATCAACTATTTCTGTCTTGTCCTTTTTCCTCTGTTCCTTTTCTCTTTGCTGTTTCTCTCTGTGTCCCCCTTTTTATCAGGGGATGAATTGGACTGGGCCTCCTCCAAGGCTACTGGTACTGAACCAGATTGGCCTGCGGTGATTGGTTTATCCCATGAGGAAATGTGGGTCACCAGTGTCTATTTTTAGTGGTGCTAGCAGAAGGAAAGCCCAGGTACAGTTGCAAGGATACAACAACATTGTCCCTAATTTAGTTAGCATTGGTTCAGAGCGAGCATCACATGCAGGGCGGCATGTTAATGTCTTAAGGTCAAAGACTGTGGACATTGGACGGAAATGAATCAACACACCAGTTTTGCTTGGTATAAAATTATTTGTAACCCTAGAGCTTATGGGTAAAGCTACAACGACTGGCCAAAAAAATCAGAATAATATTAATGGGCAACTCTTCTGACAGCGATTTTTCAAGCAGTTTGGGGATTCGTGGTGTCTTGGTGGCCTGTAATAGCAAATGAAAATCTTAGGTTGTGGGCTGTTGGTCAAATTGTTGGTTTGGGTTTTCAGCTGTTGGTTGAAGCAACTTGAAGATGTCATTTTTGAGTTCATGAAATTGTGGATTATTTTTAGTGGACTAAATGATTAATCATTTCTTTTATTGGCACAAAGACAGAAGTGTGAAAGTAACAAGTTCGGAGAAATGGGAAGAGGGTATTGTTTTGGACTATTTCTTGGACTGTTTAGTGACTTTTTTTGCCAGCAACAGCCGTGGCTTGAGGCATTGTGTTTTCAGATAGCCCATCTGCCCACCCATGAACGCTAAGAGAACCGAAAAATATTCACTTATGAGAAGCTGAAAATATTGGGTTTTGGTCACTATGGTTTTAAAAATGACAAACTATAATCTGATGGCCACATCATCTAATTGTGTGTTTAAAAAGTTGAGTTGTGCTAAATTGTGAACCCGTTGGGTAAAAACAGGATGTATTTCTCTCAAAATCCCTAAACTGTGTGATTCATAGGCATGAAACAAGGGCAATGAGTGTTGAGTGTAGGCATCAGAAGCAGTGATTTGTGTCTCCCGTGGGTGTTCTTGAGGTACACTCTGTCAGAAAGACACTCTTCCTCACAGCTAATGCCTATTGATTTCCTTTCTAACACACATGCTCACCCAGAGCATACTTGTCTTCAAGAGCTTGACAGGTCAGACAAAATAAGATTTAAGCATCTGTCAACGGCAAAGGTGCATTGTACTCAACGCCAAGTGGCTCATATGCATTTCTTGGCAGCCATCATCATTTCTTCTGAAAGAGTCTGCAGACCTTAACACTTAATGAGGCCACTTTAATTATCATAATAAATGATATTATAATCAAATAAAGGTTACAAAAACCACATGCTTTCAAGATTAGAGTTGATAGACTGTATTAAAATCGTCTTTTTATGCATTTTGTAATAACAGGTTTATCCCCGGAAATATTGTCAGATGTGAGACCGCTCAGCTCTGTTATTGTAAATCAACAGCTTAAGTTCCAAGTATACTTCACTTGGGTCTTGCAAAGAGATTAATTTAATCACTGAATCAACAGACACTTGCTGCGGCTGCCTTTACCGAAGATGAAAATGTTGACACTTGCAAGAAAACTGGGAAAGTCCTGTAAAATGATCTCCAGGAAAGAGAGGGAGCCCTGCTGAGGCCTGTGGTCTTATGCGGAGCACTTATCTCTGTTAATACATTAAGAAAATAATGAGGTTTTGCTTACTTTTCTTCTCTGTGGGGGATAATTGCCTCACGTGTGTGAAAAGCCTGTTGCATAAGTTTCTGTGGAGAGGCTGAGGGCCTCCTCAGTCTGCCTCGCTCATTGTTAATGAACTGGCTTTCACTGTTTAATTGTTTCGTTACATTGACTGGGTTGAACACATTATTTATAGTAGTGTGTATTTATGTTGCATTATGTTTTTTGTTCTGTATTCTGTCTGATGCAAACTTCAGTCTTATATAGTTTTTCTTTCATTTCTTTTTTGTACTTAGTCACTTGGATGAATAAATGAGATTCATCCATTTTGCTCCTTAAGCACGCACTGATGCCAGGTTGTGTCAATACAAGTTTTGTAGCAACGTCTTCACTTTTTGACCTTTTGAACCTAGGTGATGTTTTTACTTCACTATCTGGTTTACTGCTCATGAAATCAGCCAGTTGTGATGCTTTTCTATCTCTTCAGCAGTCGAGACAGTAAGATGAGTGTTTACAATCATGTTGTCATGTCAAAGGTCAGATGAAACTGACAGTTTCGAGTGCTGGACTCAATCAGGCTGTCATTGAAAATTCATACCTGTCTCTCATGAATAGCAGTGCTGTTATGAATAGGAAGTTTTGCATCTTTTTTTAAGCCTCATCATGTGATATTCTGTTTTATTACAGAGAGATTAGTTATTAAATGAAGTTGCTTTTCACCTGAATCTAAGATATATAATCAATTGTTTTTTCTCTTAAAACAAACTCAGTAGACGCACAGTTTACATCAGTGTGATGTAAATTGCATACATTTGATGTATCACATGCATCAATATATAAATTTGCTCTTAGATATATTGATGCTTTAATTGACTTGTGATTTTGACTTGAGAAACTTTCAGTCTTTCTGTACTTTGTTTTTATAACTAAATACCTGAAAAAACTCATTGCATTCCTATCAGCCTCAGCTGCATGTCATTGTTAGTGTTAACTTGCACTTGTGAGCTTACTGACAGGCCAGATGTTGATCCTGGTAAATGTTGCCTCCTAAACATCAGCAAATATCAGCACTTTTACTGTGAATGTTGTTGATGATGATGATAGTGAAAAGACTGTGAGGCTTTGCACGAATGGAATTTCCTAAAGAATTGTTTAAAAAAAGGGTGGGGTTGTAGTTTGTACCGTATCTTGCTTCAACAAGGGTAAATAGTACATTTTTCAGGACTCTTTTTTTTTTTTCAACAGTAAATTAACGCTGCAGGATGTAATTCTAGAGTGAAGCATAAAATTTTGAATATCATCAGTTTTATTTAATAGCAAATAAACATGTGCATTTATCTTGTTTTTCCCCCATTCAGTATGTGTATTTTGCAGAGTTTATGTTCTGTGCAGCAGTAAAAATTGTATTATTAGTGTGTGTAAGTGCATTGTGTAGCTTCTCTCTAGCTTCAAAGACAACCTGAGCAGCACCGCCTGGGTCCTCCCATTGTTCTTCCTCATCTCATTCTCTGCTGTTTCACTGCCTGAGGCCAGTGGGATATTCTCTGTCCCAATGCACCATCCTTCTCCACCTCCCAACCCCCTCAGTCTAAAGTGATCATAATCCATCCCTGCCACGATTCCGGCTCTGCTAGCATGGTGCTAATGCTACTGCTGCAATCTTCAAAATAGGGTTTATGAACAGTTGTGTTAACTGTGTCTTTGGGTGATGCATAAAACCTGTTTCAGTGTTTTTGTAGCTGATGGCAGTTTATCATCTGTCCTGTTTTTGCTGGTGTTTGCAGCAGTGCGCTGGCCGTTCACATGGCTGCATTAGCAACTTGTTATGACTATTGTGTAGAGAGTCCTTATCTGTCTTGTTTTAAGGACTCTGCCCCGACACTGCTGACCTTCACTATCTGCGGATGCAGTCAGACCCAGACGTCATCGTGAAGTGCTGTTGGCAGCTCGCTTGGTTTACTTTTTTCCCCTCTTCCTATCTGTCTTCTCTTCCTTTCTTTCTCACGTGCTTGGAAAAAATTTCTCTCACCTTCATTGAGATGAAGTTTCAGCTAAATACAAGCTGTGTTTTAAACTTCAGCAATAGAAACATTTTATAGTTCAGGGAATACACAGAAATGCAGTACAGTGAGCTACCAGACAATATTCCAAGAGCACAGTTCAGATAAAAGGCTTTCTCCTCTAATATTTTCAATCCTCTGATGCCCTCTCTCACATTTTCCCCTAGAGCAAAGTAGCTATATTTGGCCCAAACACCACTCTATTGTTGTGGTTTTGTTCTTCTGCATTTGCTAGACCCGCTGAAGTCTTTGGCTGCATCTCAGCTGCTTAAATACATCCCTCACATGTGTCTCTTCTTGTGCACACAGTTGCTTCCACGCAAGGAATATACAAACCTTTCAATTAAAAGGAGGCACTGTTTCCTCTCAGGCACCCTCTTAAGAATAGGGTCTTTTTTGAGTTCTATTGGCAGCGAAAAAATGTTATGTTATTATAAGAGCGAACAGTTTTCACATTGACGTGACAAACTGAGTGTGAAAGGTTTCTCATTAATATGAACAGTTTGTAAAGAATCCTCACATACATCAAAAAATCAACTTGAAATCTCATTGTTTTTCATCTGAATTTTCTTACCTGTAGATAAAAAAACATGGAAAAACACTGTTAACATCATCAGTGTGGGATGTACCTGCCATTTTAAATCTTTTGTTTCCTTCTTCACTCATTTTTTCAGGATGATAACTGGGGCGAAACCACCACGGCCGTCACAGGCACATCAGAGCACAGCCTGTCTCAGGAGGACATCGTCCGCATCACCAAGGACCTGGAGGACAGCGTGGGGCTGGACTGCCGCCGTTACTTCACCCTGACCCTGGCTGTGATCTTGGGCCTGCTGGTGTTTCTGACGCCGCTGGCCTTCCTGGTGCTCCCCCACCTCCTCTGGCCGGAGAAGCTGCAGAGCTGCGGCACGGCCTGCGAGGGCCTCTTCATCTCCGTGGCCTTCAAGCTGCTCATACTGCTGCTGGCTGTCTGGGCCCTCTTCTTCAGGCCGCCACGGGCTGGCCTCCCACGGGTGTTTGTCTTCCGGGCACTGCTCGCCGTGCTGGTGCTGCTCTTTGTGGTCTCCTATTGGCTGTTCTACGGCGTCAGAATACTGGACTCACAGGTGAGCTAAGAAACGGTCCAGACATGAGAATGCAGCTGTAAAATACTACAGCTGTTATTTCTTTAGTGCACACTCGTACAAAAAAAAAAAGTATTTCCAATAGCAGTGACTGAAGTCTTTATATATTGCAGACTTAAATTTTTAATGCCCTCAGGAGCTCCACACAATCACAAACAACCAAAATACAACATATTTGGTTTCCCTGGTGCTGTGTGTTTACTGTGTGAGTCATAATTTATAATCCCTGTAGGTCCCTCAATCAGGCTTGTAGGAAAACACACACAGAGAAATCAAGGGTCTAAAAAGCTTGCAGTCCTTTGAATTGTGTCTAAATATTCATATGCTCTACATCTTGTCTCACATGTGTACAGTCTGCCTTTTTATCCCTGCAGGGGGGTTGTAAGCTGGTTTTTTGTTAGTTTTCACACTGCATTTGCATGTATTCTGTGAGTGTAGTGTCCATAAATATATGGAAATAATTGATACAAATGACTTCACTGTTTACAGGACGAGAACTACCAGGGCATCGTGCAGTATGCAGTGTCCCTGGTGGACGCCCTGCTCTTCATCCACTACCTGGCCATCGTCCTGCTGGAGCTCCGGCAGCTCCAGCCCTGCTTCTCCGTCTGCGTCACACGCTCCTCAGACGGCGAGACGAGGCACTACAACCTGGGACAGCTCAGGTGAGGCTCAGACTGACTGGTTCGAGTTTACAGGTGATTTCTTGCTGTAGTCTATTACAAGCACATCGGTCTTGTTCAGTGATGTGTTAGTGGTTGGTCCTGCTATCAGTTCACGCTGTGCTGGTTGAGGTGTAGTTCTTCCGATGTGATGATGGAAAAGAGTCCAGTAATCTGAGTAACAGATCCATGTGTTTGGAGGCTTTTCAGACATTACACAGAGGTTTATGTAGCTAAGTAACTGGCACTTTGATAACTTTCCAGAGTTGTAAAATCCTGTTTTATAGTCTTTTATGACAGTGATATCAAGAAGATGCATAGCGCTCACATTACGTAATGTGAGGAATGTGTCTTGCAGTGTTCTTCTCTCGGCCTGTTCCAATTTTATCACAGATGTAAAAACCTTCAAATATAAGTCCCTTATTTACACTCAGTGTACCCAACAAACTGATAAGTTTGTTTATGAAAGTAGCATTGTTCCATTTTTGTTTAGCCATGTGAGAGAAGTGTGAAATCTTTTTCTTTCTTACCAGTTTGTCACTGATGACAGCGTATATACCAGTAACAGAGTATAAACCAATGTCTGTTTCATGCCATGCAAATCAGCAGCACTGCAAACTGCAACCTCAAATTATAACTGAACTGAATCAACACTGCTTAGACAGTTTTGATAGAAAACCCACATTATGACTTTCATTAAGATTTACAGTACAACTTTATCACTTTGCATTAGTTTTAATTGTCTAACTTATGAATAATTATTAAATGTGCAGTAATTCCCCTCAAAGTGGCAGCTGTAGCTTTGTCAAATGTTACTCAAACTGGAAGAAGTGCATTTGTTTAGGACTATTTTCAGCTGTGGACATTTCATGCTTTTGTTAGTATTTGCGGAGCAGAACAGTGAATGTGGCAATAGTTAAAATGATACTCAGTGCCCATGCTGTTGTCTACGGCACAGAGGAATAACATATCAGCTTTTGTATACACAAACATACCAAATGTTAGTTGATGTAAGGTTTTTGTTTTGTTTTGTTTGTTTCAGGGATT
>JAQNCA010000021.1:3247232-3258509 GCA_029783725.1 Acanthurus tractus
CACACAGTGCAGGAGACATGCTGTGCAGAGTAAATTAGAGTATGTTTTCAGGTCACCTGCATAAATCCCCAGGTAGAAGTCTCTGTTCAGCTCTTCGGTGCCATTCACAATAATAGAGTGGTCAGCAGTGCTGTTACTGTTCAGGTCCTCTTGCTCGTCAGCCCTGATCAGTCAAAATGTTGCAAAGTCAATATAAAAAAAAAGAAAAGGAAAGAAATCAGAGCTTTAAGATGAACATATTTACAACGTGAACTAATTTGCAGTATAAATTAGATCTGTTTAGGAGTTTTTTTTTGACTTACCAGTAAGCCAGCCACCAGTCCTGCAAGACGTATGAGGCCTAGAAAACAAAGGAAACAGCAATGTGTTTGTTGGTTTTTTCTAAATCAGCTGATTCTTTGTGTGCAGAAAGTAACACAATATTCATTGCAGTCTCCACACTTGCTAACCTGAGCCAGAAGGTTGACAAGGACGACGATAAGCAGGACCAAGATGTTGGCTCCAGCAGTCAGGTATTTCATATACATACTCAGTCCAATGGTTCCCTGAGCACGACTCTCCTCTGCGACTGTGTGCACCGTCTCTGCCTGTGTGGATTACAACGGATCAACTCACAGTCAATGCAGAGTAGCACACAAGAAAAACAAAACTGTCAGATTTAACATAAACAACTTATGTATAACTGCAGCAGAAGTAAGTAGCAGGTTGGACAGCAAAACAGAATTTTTAAGATTAACTTCCAGTGAGTAAATGTGAATGAAACCTAATATCAAGCCACTACACTAAAAATTGCACAAGTCTCAATGATGAAGCTGCTTAAACCTGCAACTGATCTTTTGGCCACTTGGCAGCAGTAGAAACAAACTATTAATGAAACACTGATCATGATCTGCATTGTACTAGTTTTGGTTTATACTTGTCTAATGTACATATTGATGACTGCATATAATATTAGACACAAACACATACAAATATTGACTCTATATAATCTATTTTTTCATTTGCAATGACAACTCTGAATGATAAATGTCACTAAACTTCCCAGTTCTCAAGTTGTTGATGATCTGAAACCTGAGGTTTGTATGTAGGACAAACAGATAGAGGGAACTGAAATACATACTGGTAACTGGTCTCCATCTTTGACCGAGTGCACAGAGGAGGTCTGTGAGAGCACAGAGTTCTGCGACAGAGTCCTGATCCTGGTGGTGGTCTCCTGAGGAGGCTGTTGCTGCTGCTGCTGCTGCTGCTGCTCTTCCTCCTCTTCCTTCTTCAGCAGGGAGGTGAAGTCCAGCCCAGACTGCTGCAGCTCTGTATATGTCCCCTTTGCCACGATGTGCCCCTAAAGAGTACACAAACACACACATTTATACAACTCTGCACAGACTACATTTTCATAACACTGCCAACGCCTAAGCATCATCTCATCATATAAACACAAACTGATAAATCCACAGTTAACACATTTCCATTAAATTGCAGGAGGAGCACTGTGAAAACAACAACAGCTTTAAGCTTAGCTGGTGTGATGCTCATTTTGTTGTCACAAAGAACAACAGATGTCAGATTTTGACATGTAACTGGCACTCCCAATGGATAAGGACAAATCAAATGGGACTGCTTTTGGCCAAAGTTCACTATTTGACCTGTAGGTGGTGCCAGAGGAAAGCGTACACACCCAAATACATTGACATGAAAATACACCCATTTAATTTCTAAATGTCTTGTCTATGAATTGAAGACTTAGGAAGTCACTGACACCCACAGCAAAAACAACTATTATTTATTTTATGTATTTTTTTTTAAATACAAGGATTCTCCAAAGTTAACATATTCACTAAAATATTGACATCTTCATGTTGTTTTCTTTTGTCTTTTAACCAGCACAATCCAATTTAAATAAATAGGGTTAAGATAACAAGACAATTACAGAGATCAATGAGAGAATATGCATCATTATAAGTGCTGTAACATTGTGACATGTTTTCCTTCCTGCAGAAGGACTCTGAGGCAGCTGGTTTTAATGCAAATAAAGAATCTGACTTATAGATTTTAAATGCCAAAAATGCATTTCAAAAACAGTGTAAATTTTCTGACATTATGTCTGTATTTTATGTTTAGTGACTATCTTAAGACAAATTTCACGTCATACTTAACATGATTCATACAACAGGTTTGTACACTTGTACATTAACAATGACATGGGGCCCATGTGTTTGAAGAGTAGAACTAATCTGTACCAGTGTGGTGGTAGTAAATACTGTGCACAGAGTCAAGTTTGGCTGTGTAGTGACTAACCTCTTTGAGGACGAGGATCTGGTCGGCTGCCTTCAGGTATTGCAGCTGGTGGGTAACCAGGATGCGTGGCTTGTTCCTCAGCAAACCACAGATGCACCTGATAACATGAACACACAGTAAAGACTGTAAGTTTTTTACCTAGAACACATATACTGTACATTTCATTAACAAATTGGTAGTTAAAATTTAACAGTAAGTCTATCTGGAGCTCATTTTTCTGTCTCTGTGCTTTTCTGTCCCTTATTATAGCTGTTAAGTTCTGTTTCAGAGGGACTGTTTTGACCGAGAAAAGGAAGAGAGGGGCCACTTTCAATTGTCCGCCTGACACCAGCAGCACCGCACCTCTTCCTGCCTCAGCTTTCGTTCTTTTAAACACTGTAAACCTTTTCATGATTTTTTTGGCAACATTATACAACTATGCAGATACATATCCACCCCTCTTTTACAGGATCTTTCTCATGCTGTGATCTAATGCTGAAGGTTTTCCTGCTCCAGCTTTGAAGTAGCTGTTCAGCAGATCAAATACTTGCCCCACGCTGTGTTTTACGAGCGAAAGTGAAACCTTCATCTGCTGCTCTAATGTGTGTGTGGATACATGGAAGACACAAAAACAGACTTGACAGATACTCACTTTTCAAAGAGGTGTCTCCCGACCTCAGCATCCACAGCACTTAGAGGGTCGTCCAGGAGGTAGATGTCTGCATTCTGGTACACAGCCCTGGAAAAAAAAAAAAAGGAAATTAAATTAGATTAAATTAGGACAAATTAAGTCAGGACACAGCAGTCAATTAGCCAGTAAATGTAAAGCTGATCCTAAAGACATGGAATTTGATTTTAAAAATCTACAGGTATTTTTATAGTTATGCTAAAACTGAACAGAACAATTTGATCAGTGAAATACCTGGCCAGGTTGACACGAGCTTTCTGGCCCCCGCTCAATGTGGCTCCTCTGTCACCGATCAGTGTCCGGTCTCCATCAGGAAGCAGCTCCAGGTCCTGCACAGACACACAGACAGACAACATTATCAGCAATGTGAAACTCACAAGCACCCAAACAGAGAAGAGATCACACCAAACTTGTTAAGAAAAAAAAAGTGTGAATAATGTGAAGCTTTCAACTTTATGGAGAGATGTCAACATCAAAAGCAGCGATGATCCTCTTTATAACAGTTTTCATTTTTCTCTCAGCAGACAACAGCAAGGTGACTTAAAATGTGACACTGTCCAGGTCCGTTTTATGAGCGTAATACAATCTGAGGCTGCTTTGTACAATAAAGAGGCGAGTCAGGACCTCAGGTTTGTACATGTGCATGGAAACAATGCATATGCCTGAGTACACACTCTTTTCTGAACATAGAAAATGGACTTTCTATATTTACATTGCAATCAGACTACTTTATATCAGTTCACTCAGCTTGATAAAGTTCTGTGACCATATCACAGTTCTGTCAATTAAGTATTTTTTCTGTAACTTTTGAATTGAAAGTTAAACATTACATTAAAGGCGTTGACCTTTCTTAAAAACATGTATACATTTATGCTTCTTATCTTTCTGTCTATAAATTTAATCTTATCAAACTAAAGAAAACAGGCCTGTGGAATGTCAGCTGAATTATACATTGATATCATATCATATGTCATCATATATCATACTGATACACTGAGGCTCAAACCACGAGCAGGAGTCAGATTTTAGTCCAAAGCTGAAACAATCTACAATTCATTTTAGACATAATTTCTGTATAAATTCTTAAGTTATGGGATTTAAATAAAAAAATGTTCATGTGATTGACAGTGACCTTTGACCCCAAAAACCTCATCAGTTCATTGTTAACTTCAAATGAACGTCATTGCCAGATTAAATTAAATTCCCTGACATAAAACATTTCCAAGCATATAACAACGAAGAACACAAGACGACTGGCCACAACTGGTGCTGCCACTGAAGCATAACAAGTTGGAAATTCTATAAAGCGCGTACAGGGTCAAGAAAACAGTTGTCCAGTACCAATACACTTCTGTTAGCAAAGCTTTACTAAAAAAAACAAAAAGGCAGTTTCTTCTTTTAAATCGAAGCATTACACAAGAGGATAATAATTGACTCAAATGGAAGAAAAGGCACAAAGTGACTTAGCATTAGTTTTACATTATGCGACCGCATACGTAAAAATGGACATGCTTTTGAGTTACAGGTAATAAGTCACATGTTACACAAGACTGCCAAGCAATAATACGTCCCGTCACAACAGGGGATTAGCGTGTTTGGTCAGAGTCACAGCAGAATGCGTTTTTATTTGGACGATATAGATTAATTTTGCCAACCTAGGTGTAACTTATTTACTGGACGCAGCCTTTAGTAACCTCTCCTCCAGAACAAAGTGACAGCGAAATGCTACCACAGTTCAACCTCTGCTATGAGTCAGACAGGTGAGAAGGCTCCTCATACACCTTATACTCATAAAAAGTGTAGTTATATAATCGCTGCCACAACCTCAAACAAAGGAATAAATTAACTCAAGCTCAAGCTGGCACAAGTGGCTAAAAAAACAAGGAGTAGAAACAACTGGCAGCGTGCTCACATTTTAGACTTCAAAGCAGCAAGAGAAAACATGTAATCAACTTCACTTCAGCTCTTTGTATCATGCCGCCATTCAAATACAGTTTACCACAGTTTACTACAGGCAGACAAAGGTGCAGCCTGAAAGTCAACTTTGTCAGGTAACAGCTGCCATCAGCTGAGGAATAAAATAACCTCAAGTGGGCTTGTATACAAGACTACTATGGCCTCTGTTGTGGCTTTTGATGCACAAGCTTTCCGTTGTTTGTTTCGTTTTTGTCAGCAGCTGGGTGGAGGAATCACACATTTATAGACTTGTAATTTATATTTAAATTACCTTATCTACATCCATCATTTTAAAACCTCTCAAAACTTGGCTTTAAATTGTAGATAATTATTTTTAACATGAATAGTATTTTCAATATAAGCATGCAAATGACAGCTGACTACATATTACACATATTAAATTTTATTCATACTTGAGAGATCACAGAGTGGCAACCATCACTTGCAATGGAAAAAACAACAAAGATAAGAGCAAAGACATACCACCCAAGCAAAGGCAACACTGTAATGACTCATCAAAAGCCAGAAAACTGAGTGATTAATTCAGATAACGATGCAAAATAAAATACAGTTATCTAAAATAAATCACAATTAGAGCTTAAAAGGTTTATGATCAAATTTCTAACATAACATAACATCTAAAAATTTAAGTCTACTGATGTTAAGGAGATGGTGTTATTTTTATTTTAGCAGTCAGACGCCCTGAAGTGAAAGCAGTCTGAACAAGTTCAGAGCTAACTCATTAAACACAAAGTAAGAAGAGCGTGTCAACCATGACAAAGCAATTCTGACAGGCGATACTGTCAATTTTCCACGAACAACTTTAGAAATAGAAAACAGAACAGAAAGTCTTTTGTCTCTCTTTGTCAAACCACCACTGACACTATCAGATATTAAAATGATGTGACAAAGTGCTGAAGTTTCTCATTGCAGTTTAATTGGATCTAAAAAGTACATCTTATCCAAAAGATTAAATATCTCAGGATCGCTGCATGCTGAAGCCTGTCCTGTCCTGACTTGTCCACTAATCACAGGTTGTGTAGTGCAGCACTGATCTCCACATCTCCCCTTATCTTTTTAACTGTTAGCTGTGCTGAATCAGCAACATAATGCAGAAATTTGTAATTCATGTACAGATGGCTATAACAGTTTGCCAAAGATTTCTGACGTAGTAGAATCAGTCTGGGAAGAAACTTGGCTTGAGACTGAACACTGGGGAACTTTTTTTTACTGATTAAAAAAACACAGTCCCCCCTGTGTGCAGTGCTATCAAATCAACAATGATGAAACCTCTTTGGGAGCAGGCAATGATCTACAGAATCAAAGGCTATGAACAGAACAACAACCGTAGCAATAACAAGACCTCCATCCTGCACTAAAACCAGACTGAAAAGGACTCAAGGTGGAAGCTTTGGACAGAAATACCATCAGCTTATCACAAAGATATAATCACACATTACTTATTGTGAAATAAAATCATAAATAAATATTTCAGGACCTTTACCAAGCAGTTCAGATATTTGTCTTCAATAACTAATATTGAAAGAAAAAAGGGATCCACATTGTCCCTTACAACATGATGCCAAGCACAGCATCTTTCACTTCACTTAGACAGGATGCAGGACTGAAGGCTGCAAGAAATCTGTACACTGACACAGATTTCTCCTGCTGCAATGACTCATTTCATACCAGCCTTTTAAAAGATCGTTACCTACTCTTGCTTCCACTGAATGTTTTGGCACATTGTCTCTGTTCTGAGCCAAAATGTTTCAGAGGTTTTTCTAAAGGTAATATGGAGGCATCAGCAATCTGACACATAATTACTTCAGATAAACTTTGGAATAAATTTCTGCACAGGCTGAGGATTTTGACCGCTCACATTGATTGAAGGGACAAAATAAACAAACAAGAGAGCTGATGTGGGTTGTTGTTTACAGACTGTGGCTCCTGCCTGTGACTGAACGCTGGCATTACTGCTTCTTAAATAAGATATGATGGGCTGGTTGCTTGGTTTCTGACTTTCTCTCAAAGTAGAACAGAGCATCCTATTTATAGAGCAGAAAGGCTCATTGCCGTTGGACTTTAATTGCCAGTATAAAAAGGGAGAACTGATCATAGAAAGCAAAACCTGTTTCAGTGTACCAGTGTGTGCCTGGAATTGTGAAAGGGCCTTTGCCTGTCAGGTTCACTGCAAAACACTCAGGTAATCTGCTTCATCAAAACTGTGTAGGTGTGGTTACACAGCGTCTGATTTACTAGGGATTGGCGCATGAGGAAAAAAACTCCACAACTGTCAGCGTGTTTTGATTTACATGTTGTATACTGACATTACGTTTTTGCAAGTGAGCTTAACGTGAAACAACAAAAAAAGGTTTTCATTTTGGCAGGAAAACTGCACTTAAATGCAAAAACATGATTTTGATGCCATTAGCAGACCAAAGCTTAACAAATGCCATCACCACGAAACTAACTGCAAGCAGAGATCTGACTTGTTTTCATTCAAACCCAGCAACATTGGCAGTCAGACTACGTTGAGTGTTGTGACGCCACTTTTCTTTAATATAGTGGAAAGGGAAGGTTCATTTGTGTGTAAACAAGTAAACAGTCCTGTTAGCAATGTTAACACCAGCACAATCAGTCATTACAGGCCAAACACTCTGTCAACATCACAAACTCAGTTTCTGAACATTTTCACCCTGGCTGAAGTTTTCCAAAAAATCCTTTTTTAGCGAGCTGAGACTGGGCTGTGTTTGGACGAATGGCTACAAAACATCAAAAAACTGGGTTTTAAATAAAGCTTCTGCACATGCGGACAAGGCTTTAAGTTGAGCAAAAACACACACACCAACATGTCATTATAATCAAAGACACTAACAAAAAAAGAAAATCTAACACTGAATCCATCCAGAAGACAGCTCAAGTTTACAGAGTTTAGCTACAAAGGCGAATAATGCAACAAACCAAACTTGCAAGCAGCTGTGAAGCAGCTAAGACTCATGGCCAGAAACATATGAAAGAGTCACCTACTGAGCAATCAGCTATGGGGGATGGAAATGGAGACTGTTCCTACAAAACCCCAGCATGAACATAATACTACTTAGACCCTAAATGTCACAGAAAAGTGATATCTCGACACCAGTAAAACAACTCTTTGCTACAGCACCTTTATGTTATTTGAACTAGTTACATATTTTAGCTCATGTTTGTGACTTGAGTCTGACAAACTCTTTTTTTATGGCTGTTCTAAATTGAATCGTATTATAATTAGCCGCTCTCCTCTTGCCTTAAGCAGTATAACCACTCAATGATTGATTAGGAAGAAAGAACAACATAATTAATGAACAGGTGAGACCAGTTATCCAGGATATTTATTGTCAGCTTATGGGAAGTCAAACAAGTCAAAGACAGCCTGAATAATGTGAACCTGCTCTGCATGACAGACACATACCCGCTCAATGTATGTTTACTCATCGACTACTTATGCAGTCTCTACTTATGCAGTCTCAATCTCAAAAAGTCTTGAGTACTTTATTGGCCTTTTCCCTCGTAAAATGATCAGGCCTTTATCTCTCTTAACTGCATTGTACACTTTGTGTCTGCATAATGTAATAATCTTAAGTAATAATTAAGCTGCTTCTCACCCTCTTTAGAGCGCAGGCTCTGATCACTCTCTCATACATCTGTGGATTCATCTCTTTCCCAAACAGGATGTTGCTGCGGATGGTTCCAGGGAACACCCAGGGCTGCTGGGCGGCATAAGTCAGCTGACCCTTGACCTTCAGCACCCCCTTTTCATGGGGCAGCTCTCCCAGGATGGAGCTCAAAAGTGACGACTGGAAGGAATAAAGACAGAAACAAAGGTATATGAGTAGGCAGTTGAGAGAAAAATGTAAACAATCAAACTGAATCCCTCCATAATTTGAGATTCCACTATCAGAGACAGGAAACCACCTTCTGAATCTTTAATGATGACAGAAGCAGGCAACTGACCTTTCCAGCTCCCACTGGTCCAATTACAGCCACCAGCTGATTTGAGTTCAGATTCAGGGAGATGTTCTGCAGAGATGGAGCATCAAGATTCTGCAGGTGGTAAAAAAGGGTTTAACATGAATGAAAACATTTAATGACACTATTAAATGTAACTGTATGAAAAGATCAAAAACTTTATAACTTAAAATAACATTTTTTTTGTTATTTTTTGCTGTAATATTATTTGTGTGTGGTGCACAAAGGCACACCTGCCATCAAATCAAAGCTACACTTGCGCTTTTATTTACTTTGGACTTTGGGATTTGGTTTTTCTCTGTGGAGGTATCTGACCTTGTCCCAGTAGCAGGTCAGGTCCTGAATATCCACTGAAGCGTCCTTCTTCTCATCCTGAGTCAGTGCAGGAGTGTTTTTAATGATTTCGTCCAGCATCAGGAACTCCTTGACCATAAGAATAAAAAAAACAGTTACATCCAAGTTGGAAGGGTTACAAAAAACTCTTACGTTACATAACAGGTTTATTACTTCAATTATACAACAAGCACATAAAAGTGGCTTGATTACTTCCTAAGATGAGTCTTACACTCAATTGCTGCAATTGAGTGAATCATTACATAATGCTTCATAACTGCAACAGCAGATTTAAAACTACATTGCAGGCTCCTTATATCTCTACAACAAAAAGGAATCAAGGTAGAAGACGATAGTGTGCTAAAGTTGAACATTCAAGTAAACACAATGTTACAGTGCATCAGCTACAGATTATCTGTGTTTATGAAATTGCTTTTATTGAACAAACACCTGGCAAGACCCTAAACTAGGACTTGATCTGAAGAAGAGACATCAAGTTTTCCAAGACTCTCTCTTATCTAATGGGAAATGTTACACTTGCAATTCAGTGGCTCCTGTGAGAGGAGGAACTGTACCACAGACAAATGCAAAACTACAGAAATCCATTCAGATATGGTGGTGTAAATATTCTTTCATGGCATTGCTTCTGTAGTTTATGATCTGCACGGGATCATGAAATGAGCCGTTTTGCAGAAACATACAATTCTGCATGGAGGAGCAATTATTTACAATGACTTTCAACATGTGTTGAAGCGATGCCAGGCAGACCTGAGGTCCAAGCTAGATTAACATCTGCTGACTTATATTTTCTCCCTCCCTCAGTTTTTAATAAAGAACAGCATGTCCTTTTTTTATAACGGCTAGTGACAGCACTGCAACATGCGTTGCTTTGGAAATAGAATTTGACCAAAAAAAAGTTCAAATAATTTTTTAAAAAGTTTGCATTTTTGGTGGTGGGTGAAATACAACACATTATGATAAATACAAACACTGAAGTCCAACTGACATCATACATAAAAGCAGCATACCTGGATCCTGCTGATGCTGACACGACTCTCAAACAGCTTCTCGACGGCACTGGGGAAGAAGAGTGTGACGGTGAGTCGCACAGCAGAGTAGAGCGACACTGTCACAAACACACTGCTTGCTTTGATGGTGTTTCCCAAAAGGACGTATAGAGTGAAGGTGACAAAGACGATGATCTTGCTGGCGCAGAAGAAGGAGGCCATGTTTAGCCCTCGCAGATAGGAGCTCTTCATGATCTTGGAGATCTCCTTGCTGAGAAGACAGAGAAGAGATCCAACAATCACATGACTTGACTTCAAAATTCACCTTTGAGGGAGCAACAAATCCAAAATGCCTTTATTATTAGAAGTACATAAATCTGCTCAGCTTTTGCCTTAATCTTTGATATTAACTCTTGATCCTGATCACATCACTTCGAGATGACAGTGAAGGAAAATCCTAAGCGTGAAGCCTTTTGCAGAGGAGGGTTTTAATACCTGCTTTCCAGGCTGAATATGGTTTGGAACAAGTATGAAGATTTGTTAGGTCTTCTAGACACAGAACAAGAATAAGCTGCTTGAATTCTGCCAAACAACCGGATCTCTGACAACTTAACAACAAACAAGACTTTGTCTACACTGCGATGGTATGACTGTGGCTGTGGCAAAAACAGGAAATCATGTCTCTTTCATATCTGTTTGTATTCATTCACGTGGTGCACTGTGGAAAGCATTTGTAGTTACAGAAAAATAAATAACAGCTAAATCCCTACATCTTATTCAGATATTTTCCAGACCCCAGGATATTGTGAGCATTTAAATTTAGATGGGAATAAAATCAGGAAGACTGCAGAAATTACAGAGCAACACGGGCATACGTTGCTAGGGCAACATGCATCCTAAAGGTAACACACACATTAAACTGTTTATTTGATCAAGATGCAACCCAGCGACCAGAACTGAAACATCACAGAGCAGTTTAACCAAATTTAAACCAACAATAGCTGGGTTTACATG
>JAQNCA010000021.1:3270008-3280360 GCA_029783725.1 Acanthurus tractus
GATGAATGAGAACATTCACAGATAACCCTAATAAAAGCCTCAACAGAAAAATCTGACATCACCAAAGTAATCAAATCTCACCATACGGCAATCATAAATATCTTTGTGCAACAATCTATACAGAAGATTTGACATCTGAAGACCATTATATCTATACAACATTTCATGAATATTTGAAATGTCTATTATTTTAAAAAGCCTCTGGGTCTGGCTATGTTTGACATAAATATCATTTGCACCAAAGGTTGTTTAAAGAGAAAAAAAGCTGCTTATGTGCTTTACAATTAGTCATCTTCCAGAGTTTATTTAACCCTGGAAAGATTTGGACCATCAGTTTATCATATTCATGTCCTGAATAGGGCACCATCAACAGGTTAAGTCAGATAACAATCTGTTCCAGCTGCTTCCCTTTCATTAGCAGGTTTACAGGATTAGGATCCCCTCTGAGATTGCTCAGCAACAACAGCCATGGAAACACACCGTTAAGACTTTAACTGTCTAGAGATTAAGGTGACAATGGTTTTCACAGTCAATGGGTTTAGCCTTCCTGAAATGCTAAGTAATGGCACACTCTACCTTTGGCCGTTTATCGACCCTAGAAACTGACCCAGGATCAGGGTCAGTGGGAGTGGCTGCAGTGCAGTCTCTGGAAATGTTGTGGGTAATTATTTGCTCTGGAAACAATCCCTCTTTCTCCACTAAATGAGATTACATCTAAAAATCTAATCCTTGTTTGAAATACTCTGTAATACAAGAAGGTGACTAATGGCAATGTAAACAGTTTTTCAGTACGTACACGATTACAAATATCATCAAAAAATAACTAGCCTCTTTCTGCCCAGAGTATTAGTTAAAAGCCTTTACATGGGCTTTTCCTTGTAGATTGATCATTCCTCTCACTCCCTCCTTCCCATTGCAAACTCACTGCTCAAAGATCAGTCCTGTTGTTATACAGCGACATTTGCTCAGCAGTTGTTAGTGGACAGACACAGGATACACAGGAAGCAACTCTGTATTAAATTAAATCCTATAGTAACAGTCGAACAATGCCAACTAAATCACAAAGACACAAAGGCCACCAGCCCAGAATAGAATAAAACAACAGAGACACAAGCTCATTTGATAGTGACATGCACCAGTAAACCCTGCAGTATATTAAATTATAAACACTGATGCAATATTGAGTTAACCAGGACCAGATATATGAGGAAATGCCTTCTCAAAAAGCTTAACACAGATTCTACATTCTGCCACTTGAGGGAGCTATAATGCTGAAAAGCCATTACAGGATTAAATTCCATTTGCACACAATTATTTATTACAACTGCTTAAATCATTACTTAGACTACAGGATTGCTGAGTCCTGATGCAGCACTGTGAGGGTGGACAGAATATAAACGTTACAAGTGAGCTAAAAAGGAAAATAAACACAAAAAGCCCAGTACTCATGTTTTCAGTCAGCCCGCCATACAAATATCTCCTATCTCTGTTTCTCATCTTGTGCTCCTTTTCTGTCAAAGACTTTTCAGATCCTTTCAATTAAAGACTTCCTCCTCCTGCAGATCCCCTTGCAGACGTTATGCACACTGTGTGGAGTGATGACCAGCATGCACAGCACCCCCACACCCTCCTGCCGCCACACACAAACACAATATACAACAACTGATTGTGCGTCAGGGAGCGATATGCACTTAAAAGTATTGGTTCCCAGGCGTAGATGCTTGGCTGAGCAGGTGAAGGAGAAGCCAAATTCTGCTGACGCACCTGTCCAGGACCAAACCCTCCCACCTCTTTTCTGTCACTCCTGAGGGAAAGATCTCCGTCCTGTCCCAGTCCGGACCACCAAGCCACAGGAAAAAATGGGCAGCATGGCAACAGAGATTGTTGCCTTTCTCCTGACCATCTCTGGGTGGATCCTGGTGTCTTCCACACTGCCTACAGATTACTGGAAGGTTTCCTCCGTGGACGGGACGGTCATCACAACAGCCACCTTTTGGTCCAATCTGTGGAAAACATGTGTGACTGATTCCACTGGTGTGTCCAACTGCAAGGACTTTCCTTCAATGCTGGCTCTGGATGGTGAGTCCTGAGATGATTGATGCCTTATGGGATGCTGTCTTTCTGAGGTCAAAAAGCTGCTACAGAAATACGTCCGTCTGTGCATGTTTTTGTGATTTTTTTCACCACAGCACTGATGTCCAACATCTTGACATCTGTTGTTTTTGAACGAATGAATGACCATCGTTGTAAACAAATGCATTTGGAACCCGATATGCACTTTCTGACTCTGGTTCAGGCCACAAACAACTACAACATTTGAAGTTAAAGGCCATCCGAAGCGTATTTCAGTGAGTGAGAAGAGATTCGACCTCCTAATGTGAGCCAATGAAGCAATCTGAGAAAGTCATAAAGTCGTACAGAGGTCACTGGTCATTTCCTATTACTTCCTTTCTAGTAAGAAGAGAAAGGACAGTTTTGACTAATTTAAGGGCTTTTTCTTGTAAAAACACCACATTCTGTTACTCCCTCTGGGCTGAATCTTGATGGCCGTCTGTGGGGAACAGAAACAAGCTCTGAACACACCATTGATATATTACCACCTGTTAGCAAACAGCTGCACATTTACTTATCCAGCAGACACAAAGCTGCATTAGCATTGATTTTCTGGCTGTTGACTGCAGCTCCACAGTTAACATGCAGACATGAGAATGGACTGAACATGTTCATCTCTCAGCACAAAATATGTGAAATCTGGATCAAAGGAGACATTGCTTCATTTTTAAGGATAACAAGCCAAAAAAGGTTTGAAACAACAGATTGAAATCTGCCTCCCCTCTTCTCTGCCTCTGTCTTGAAGCTTATATCCAGGTGTGTCGAGGTCTGATGATCGCCTCCGTGTGTCTGGGTTTCTTTGGTGCCATCCTCGCCTTGGTAGGAATGAAGTGCACGAAAATAGGAGGCCCGGACACCACCAAGGCTCGTCTGACTGTCCTCTCCGGCTTCCACTTCATTCTCAGTGGTAAAACCAATGCTGCTGAACTCTCACTCTGTCTGTATTTACCGGGAATAAAGCCTTTGAGCTGCATTTAAGGTTGCTATCTAATATGGAATTTGTGTTTAACTGAATTAAAGGTCTTTCTTCTGTTATTTCAGTCAGATTATGCTGCAGAACTCCTCTTATTTCCCCCTGCAGGTCTGTGCTCCATGACAGCATGCTCCATATACGCTCACAGGATCACAACTGACTTCTTTGACCCACTCTTTGTCGCCCAGAAGTATGCACTCAGGATTAAAAACAAAACTTGTTTACTCGGAGATCAAAACCACAATCACATGAAAGGAATGCCAGTCATTTCCTTCTGGTTTCTCACTTCAACCCTGCAGGTTTGAGTTGGGAGCAGCTCTCTTCATTGGCTGGGCCGGATCTGTGCTGTGTATCCTCGGGGGACTTATTTTCTGCCTCTCCCTGTCTGACGGCTTCAGTATCAGGCAAGTGGATTTTTCCGACATGCTGGATGCTAAAAAAATGATCCCACACCTGTCGTCATCGGCAGCAGCAAAGGCTCAGGGAAAATCTGATTAGGACGGACTCAAGCTGCACAGATTGTTAACACAATCAGCCAATTTAAATAATTAGTTTGACTGTAAAGAAGAGAATTATAGACGAAAACATCCAATAATCTCTCTCAACATCTTGTCTCGTAATTGCTGAACCTACAGGGCAAATTGTCATTTTATTAGTCGTGCAGTCGTTGATGGCTGAATGTTTTCTTTGTTGCTGTTGAAGTGAAAGTCACCTTGTCTGAAGGTAGCTATCAGGAAGTGCTGCATCAGGCAAAGAATCCCGACCGTCTTTTGTCGTGAAAACCCTGGTTATTATCAATCCTGTTTAGCATATATTTATAAAATGGATATATAGTGTACAAAGAGAAGGTAAACAAGGCAAATAAAAAAAAAATAGCATGCTTTGGTCCTACACCAGTAAGGATTCCAGATCATTTTGGCTGACCTCTCTGTCATGGCTGCATTAAATCATTAAATAACATGTCACCTCTATTCTTTGGTTGACTGAAGTTATAAGAAATTGGGATTAACTCATCACTTCTTGTAGCTCTGAGTGCTATTTAGCCCATTTACATTAAAGCTAACACTCTAACTGAAGATAGTAAACGTGGTAGACATTGTGTCTGCTAAATGTCAGCATGTTAGCTTTGTCATTGTGTGTAGTCAGATGTGCAGCCTTACAGAGCTGCTAGCATGGCTGTGGACTATCATTCTAGTTATATTGTGGGTACAACAGGAATAAAAAAAGAAAGATGTTTAAAGAATTAAGCAAGATTTCATGCCAGATATTAAACTGCTGAAAAGTCCGTAAATTTAAGTTCAAAGTCAAATCACTCAAATCAAATTACTCTGATTCAAATTAAATAACAAGATCCATTTAGAGGGTCTCTGCTACTGAAGCAGGTTTTTGCATTGCACTTCTGTTGCACTTCAGTTCTGCTTAAAAATCACATCTCCCCAGTTCTTGTTCTTCTTAAATCATATGCCAAAGGATGCTCATGCTTGTGCTTATCTATTTGCAGAGCTGAATATTCTTACAGTGGACCTGCATCCTTTGTAACAGCACGAAACAAGCAGAGCAAGACGGTCAACAGCCTACAAGCAGAACCAGCAGCACCGTCGAGACAGTTTGGGAGAAACGCTTATGTGTGAAACTGGACTCTATCTGCTTGTAAAGTGACTTGTTTATGGAATTTATCATAAAGGTTTGTGGTCAACAGAAATTTTTTTACCATTAAAGAACAAAAGCAGAACTGACTTTTTTCCAACTTCTGTGCTTTGATTCTAAAAAGTTCATGTTTTACTGTTTTTTAGAGACCAAAGTCTTCCCTACATGTGTCTGATTTTTGGGACATTACTGTCAATGGCTGTGCAAGAAAAAAGCTTGTTTCTCTTTAAGGGCCGGATATTTCATTTGGCACAAAAACACTGTTAAAAGGCTAAGGTCACCTTCAACAGGCTGGTCATTCCTGCCCGTCTCTCTCTCTCAGACTGAACACACATCAAATCTTTGTTTTATAATTCTTGAGTTCAAGGCCAAATAAAAAAACTCTGCAGCAGATCTTAAAGCATGTTTTCTATTAAATGCAGAGGATGTCGCACAGTTAACAAGTGCAGCTTTTGTTTGACCTCACTGTTACAGCTCATGTTGTAAATTCACTGGTAATAAATGTTTTTTCAATTTTTAAACAAAAGGAAGCATATTTTAAGACTCTCCTCTTTTTTTTTTAACAAATGCATGATTTCCAATGTTCTTATTATTAGACACATTTAAAAGTGCTGTTTGGGAAGCAACAACATCTTGTAAATGTGACCAAATTTTATTCAAATAACAAAAAATTTATGTTTTTTTTATTAATGTTTTCATATTAAAATGGAAGCGATGATGTAACCATTTCATGAGTTGAATTTTGCATCCATTAATCTTCCAAAAGATTGATCATAAGAACGCCTTTCTGGTTTTCTTGGTTTGTACCCATCTGACCTCCAAGGGTCACTGGGTCACATCCGACCCCAGAGATGGTTATGCAGAGCTGGAGGCCCTTCTATCAGCCATCCATCTCCACCTAGGAATTATTATCAATAGGAGCCCCGAGGCTATGTTATGCAAAACCTCTTGGCCCAGAGGTTGGATATTTGAACCAGCTGGCAGGGAGCAGCTGCCCTGTGCTTTCCGGTGCCTTGCATCCGTAAACAAGTGTCAGGTATCCACGGCTCTGCACAACGCTCTCTGACATAATGGCGGTATTGTGTAGTATAATGTCTGCGTCACATATAGGGGTGCCAAAACTGCAGATGTAATGCAACAAACTTCCTCAATCCTTGAAGTATCATTACAAAATATACTTCCTCACACTGCTTCAGATATCCATCTCATCATTCATAAAGTGCCCACACTGTGTCGTATTCTGGGCTTCTTAAACAAACTGCCTGTTAAATAAATTGCATTAACTATGCAGAGCGCTTCAGTATGACAATATGTTCCTCTACAAGCTAATAGACTCCCAGCCTGAGGGTCGAAGCCCCACGAGGGGCCACAAAAGGATTCTGAGGAGTTGTGAGATGATTACCCGGCTAGTATATACAAACTATTTATATATATTTTACACCATGGTATGATTATTCAAACTACTTGTTAACCTTTTTTCCCTGTGCAGCCATGCTTAATTAGTCTACTGTGCTTTTTAGCTACATGCTAATGTTTGGATGCTAACATGCTGATGTCAAGCAGGTATTTTAACATGATCAACATCTTGGTTTAATGCGACACATAATTTGCACTAAACATTAAGTACAGCTGTGGCCAATTGAAAAAGTGTCTGGTTCCACTGGAGTTCAGTCATAAACAAAAGTGTTGGGGGAACAGAAGTTTTGACCTGAGGATGGCGCAACAGAGAAACTAAAAAAGTCTTAAAAGCATCTGCAAGTCATCTCTTGGGAGACAAGCAAGTCTGTTGAAAAGTTCAAAGCAAATCGTCCAACAGTTTTCAAGATCATCCAAAAGCACAAGTGTTTGAGAGGAAATGTCAGGATCACAAAAACCTTACCACATTATTTTCAAACTATGAACGGCAAACTAACAAAAGGAAAGATGTCTGAGTGACCTTTTCCCTCCACATATTACTGCAATCACACCACCAGAGAGCAGCATTAATGCACATTTAATGGTTGTCAAATCTGAGGAAACTCCACAATACGTTTAAACTGCGCTTTCTTTTTAACTATTAATGGTTAAAGTGACCAAATGCCCATTAAACAGCAGCAACTTTGACTTATTTGTTATTTGCTAATATGCTTTCTCAGTTGTTGCAGCTTCTTTTGAAACCTGGTCAGCTCAGGTCACATAAGCGTTCTTTGTTCCTTCTGGTTCTCTTTTTTCAGTGTCATGCTAATGAAAGCTAATCAAATACACCCTCGCCAAACAAATTAAGGCGACCCAGCGGTCCACCATTTCCAATATCTCCCCACTACCACCAATAACTTTTTCATAAGCCGAAAGGACTTTGAAACAAAGAGGCGCTCTTTCATCCCCAACCAACATTCATCACTCCGCCTAACTCTCATTACCTCAGATTTAACTCAAATTATAACAGCACAAAGACATTCTGCTGTAATTATGAGACCCACAGCACAGCGAGCTCTTGGTAAAATTACTAATAACCAGCAGCTTAAAGCCTCAGGCAAAACCAGGCAACAGCAACAGAGCTATTGCATATTTGACAGAGCAGGTACAGGTCATGAAGGAGGAAACGTACAGCGTTCAAGGTTAAAACTCCGACAACACAGTTTAATTGTTGATGTGAGGTGACAGATATTTGTGATTTATCAATTACATTTAAAATGCTTTTGACTCTTATCAATTTAAAGGGTCACTTTACCAATTTTTAATCAATTTGGCTGCATCACAGGACTTTGACTGAACTAACAGTCCCTGAATTTGCAGAACAACATTGTTTTCAAGAAAGATAAATGATCAAAGAACACTATGTATTAAGTTTTCTAGACTTATGTTATAAACAAATTGTCCTTATTTCAAGTTTTTTCTGCACATAAGGGAAAGTCTGGAACAGTCCAATGGGGGCATGAAGATGTAATTTGAGATAAATGCTGAGGTGAGCACTCTCAGTCCTGATTCAATGAGGCCCATGGGAACCTGAGTGAACGCTGTCTCTCATCCACACGTACAAACATACCTGGAAAACAACAGAACACCCTGTGATTTGTACCTGTGATGCACGTGTTCTCACCTTTTTCTGAGGAGAGCAGCAGAGCAGGAGGCCATTTCGACATCTGTTTGAATCTGGACGTAAAGGAGACGTTCAGCTCAGGATGTTCTCGTCTTTTGCATGACTGCCACTTGAAGACGACACAAAAAAGAAAAACATCAAAATTGTATCGTGGACGAATGTTTAAGGATTAAAAACATTAACTAGAAAAGGGGATCAACTCACGCCGCCAACATGCAGATCCGTGTGGTCCAGATCTGGGGTTTCCTGATGACAGTTTTGGGCTGGATCTTCGTGGCCTGCACCATGGCCATGGAGGGCTGGAAGATCACCTCAATCGGGGGCATGGGGGGCTCGTCCATCATTAAGGTGGCCTGGTACTGGTCCAGCCTGTGGAGATCATGTTTTACAGACTCAACTGCTGTCAGCAACTGTTACGATTACCCTGTGCTCTGGTCTGTGGAGGGTAAGTAACACATTTTCTGCCCTATAAAACAACCATGGTGTCTTAACTACTCAGCCATGAGCCACAGAGACATCGAGACTGTCATTATTGTATATTTTTGTGTCTTGCTTTTTATCTCCAGGCTCCATCCAGATTGTGCGAGGCCTGCTGATGTCAGCTCTTTCCCTGGGCATGCTGGGGTTTGTGCTCAGTCTGATGGGCATGGAGTGCACTTTTATTGGGGGAAAAGACCAGTCAAAGTACAAGAAGATCTATGCAGGTGGATGGTGCCACATTATCAGCGGTAATATTTGGTTTCACTAGAGGACTTTCAGCCAATGTATTAGATTCAGTGTTTGACCAGCTTTAAATTAGAGCACTTTTAAAGCACTCTAAAGGTCTCAAAATAAAAAAATTCAAAGCCTTTATCTAAATTGTTACTATACAAACAATAGCAAAAAAATAAAGTGTACAAAATTCCTGAATTCCCACAGAAATTAATACATTTTGGTACTTTATTCCACCAGCTTTTCATTTTATCTCTGAACGCATGTTTCAGAGAGGATGTTAATGCCTCCGATTTCAAAAGTAGGGCACAGCAAACTATTGTGAGGACAGGGATGTTTCATTTAAAAAAATAATGTTTTGATTTATACAATTAATTGTGTAGATAAAACAGCAGAAAATTACTAATTTTCTTAGTGGTTTTTTAATGTGTGTGATTTGTCAAAGGTAAAAAGAATATATATTTTAGTCATTCAATATTTCTAGATTTATATCTCACAATATACGCCCCCTAGTGGCAACTTACTTTGGGCCAAATTTATACTCAATTTAATAGTGTGGCTTCATTGGTCTGACTGATTTGAATTTTACTTCCAGTGCTAATATTTTTAATTTTAACTTTCCATTGCGTGGTTTATGAACATATTCCTGCAAACATCAGCTTTACGATGTTTAGTGCCTACCATCAAAAGTTAGCGTGCTCACTTGTAAATATTATGATGTCCTCAGGTTTGCTGTCCACATGTGGTTACGCTGTTTATGCAGAGTATGTTTCAGTGGAATATTTTGATCCCGACTTTGATGGACTCAAGTAAGTTCACAGTCTGTAACATATTTTTCTTACTTAAAGAATTACTTAAATAACACATTAATCTTTAATAATAACTCTTACTGTCTGCTTTAACACCGACAGGTACGACCTCGGCACCCCGCTGTTCCTCGGCTGGGTCGGCTCGGCTTTTCACATGACCGGTGGCTTCTTCTACCTGTGGTCGGTGTGTACGCCTCTCTGTGGAGGAGAGCAGATGTAAGTACATACACATGTTGTTGTTGTCAGGGGAAGTGAATAAATACTCCACTTCCTCAATAAATACCAGAGTCCTGCGAACTTAAGTAAAATGACTCATTATTCAAAATATTTGAGGCTCTGTTTGCATTAAGCTGAGTGTAGATGTTCACTGTGGGTGCACTCCCTCTCAGCATGTCACGAACCCTGCAGCAAATGATGTAAACAAAAAAAGGCCTGGTGTTTCACAACCTTTCCTGATGACCTGCAGAAAGAATAAACTGCAAGCTGTGGGACAATTTCAACACTAGAAGGAGCTGTGAGACCATAAATCCACCATGTTTGCAACTGAGTCTCACATTCAAGACAAAATCGACCAAGTTTATATATTTTTTACTCCTTAGTCTAAAACAGCTCTGTCAAGCAAATTTCATGCAAAGGTTTTGAGGCAATTTGTGCCAATAGAGTGAAAGAAGCACGAACATAACCTTGTAAAAAGAGGTTACAGTTACACAATGAAAACTACTGATCTTGCACATGCAAATGTCTGGTGTGATCAACATGATTCTTTCATCTAGCTGGAAAGTCAACTTGGCTTCTAAACAAAACCAAATTACACCCTCATGATGTTTCTGACATTTGGGAAAAAAGTCCAGCTTAGGATGATGGCAAAATCCAAAGTATTGCAGGTATTTAGATTTGACAAAATAGATTTTGACCTGATGGTTTTGACAGAAGAAAAGTCATTGGATTAGCAGATTGATGACAATTCATCCAGTGAGGAATATGAAGTAGAGTTGCAGAGATATTTTAGTCTGCAGACAAA
>JAQNCA010000021.1:3313640-3333542 GCA_029783725.1 Acanthurus tractus
GCTTGCCGCTCGCGCTCCTGGCTCAGATACCGATCAGCACAGTTGGCTGTGGCAGGACAGCCGAGCCCGACCGGTCCTCACGCGGAGATGTGCCGTCTCGCGCTGACGTCCCGAAAGGCGTCACTGCACGCGGGTTATGCCACCAGTTTGACACATTTAGTAAAAAAATCTGCAAGTGCGCGTGCTGTAGGAAGTAAGTGATAAGTGTGACAGGCTTCAAGTTTGCCAAGTGGACGCAGTCTCGTGCGGGACGTGCGGTCAAAGCTGGGGACTTTTGAAACTAGCACGAGCACCGCGGGTTACCTGAAGTGAAACTGCAGGATGAGACGAGGAAGAGGAGAGGGAAGCGACTCGGACATCACGGTACCGTTTGAGCCGACGGCGTGATTCACAGTTTTTTTTTCCACCATGGAGGAGAAGTTCAATAGACTCATCTTCATCCCCATTGCGGCGGTGCTCTTCTTGATGATCGGCTACCAGTATGTGTGCCCTGCGGACAGCAACACCTGCTACTTCAGAAGTGACGAAAAGGGGCTTTTCCAGCGTTATTCGTCGGGGTTTGAGTTAGTTTACACGGAGCCGGAGGCGGACGAGGACCTTCCCTCCAAAATCACGTCCAAATTTAACTTCACGGAGCGGGACCTGGACCGGCACGTCGACTTTGACATCCGAGGAGACGATGTGATGGTGTTCCTCCACATCCAGAAGACCGGCGGGACGACGTTTGGGCGGCACCTGGTCAAGAACATCCAGCTGGAGCAGCCGTGCGACTGCATGCCCGGACAGAGGAAATGCACCTGCCACCGGCCCGGTAAAGCCGAGTCCTGGCTCTTCTCCCGGTTCTCCACGGGCTGGAGTTGCGGGTTGCACGCGGACTGGACCGAGCTCACGAGCTGCGTGCCCGTGGTGATGAGCAAGAGGGACAAGAAGAGCGCCCCGAAGAGCAAAAGGTGAGGCGCGACCTGCCGGGCAGGTGTGGTCTTTGAATGAGCGACTCAATCATTTATTATCGAACTAATTCATGAAATTAAGTCTGTTGTTACGTCATTTAATCATTCAGTCAAACACAACTCATTAACTAATTCACTCATCCACATACTCACTCTCTCACTCATTTGATCTCTCATGGTCTCATTTACCCAATTTAAATCTGTTCATTCACCCAACTTATTCCTTATTTACTCTTTCACCTGCTTATTCAATCACAGTCATATTATTGCTTTTACATTATTCCTCACTCATTCATTCCTTTGCTGACTCACTCACTCACTCACCCAGCAACTCACTCACTCTCTCATTTTGTATTCACTTATTCACCAGTTTATGCAGACTTCTTTTTCTCCATAAAAACTAAGCCATTCACTCATTTCGATGAATGAATGAGTTGGTGAGTCACTGAATGAATAAATTCAGTCAGATGCAAATTAACTAGTCAAACTAACCTGAGATGCATTCACTGACAACAGACACAATGGAAGTGTTTCGTTAAGATGCACTGATGTTAAATCCTGAGTGTAACTGACACTTAATTGATTAATTGATTAGTAAATTGGCAAGTGGATAACAAGTAACCGCTGCATCTTCTTTGTGACATTGTTATTGATTACATGTGAGTGTTTTTGGACGAAACAAGCATCAGAAAACAACAGCTTTGACGAGTTATAGTATTCAAATGACTTGTTATTGACTGAATTAGTCAATTAAGTAATTGGCTGGGAGTGAGGGATGAAGCTTTACTTACCCAGAGTGCACTGGGTCAAAGGTAACTAGGTTTTTAAACAGTGTGCTCACAGGGTTGTGGCACCAACTTGCCCTCAGCTTTTACTAAACTCATGCCAAACGTGTTCTTATTGAAATGTAACGCTGCACATGGAGCTGTTGAGTTTGAACGTGAACATAAGATGATTTGTCAACACCAGCCGACAGCAGACCGGCGTCTTTGTCTGAAGGTCTGTTTCAATTTCCTGTAATTACAGAACCGCTCGAGCTGAGCTTAAGGGAGTAAATCACTTAAGAAGGGCAGGGTCCTCCGAGGTGTGCCGCCTGCGTGTTGAAGCCAATTTACCTTGCAGTCGGTTCAGAGAGCAAATCTCCATATGTTACCGAGAGCGTTAAAAAGGGGCCGACAAGGACGGGGAGTGCCTTCAAGAATCCTTCCAATCCATTAACTGTCCTCGGTGGCAGCCATCAGACTTAATTTAGCACTTTTAAATTGTTTTGAAGGGGTGCCTCCGAGCCGTATCAACACGACGAATGAATCAACACTCCAGTCAACACTTGTCAACTCAATATAATAGTCAGTGAAAAAAAATCAGCGCTCATTAACGTTGGCACTCTGCTGCGCACGAGGCTGATTGCAGACACGAGTTGGCTTAATTTTTTTCCAAGACAGGACCAAATCTGGGCCCATGTAGAAATTTCCCTGCTGTTAAAGTGTTGATTTCTCTTTAATAAATATTTTGACAAGCATAGTGTTGACTTCCACTCAGAGCTAATGAGAGAATGAACTGTTGAGGGTGTTGGCTTACAGAGAGGTTTTTTCTCACAAGAAACTATCCGATATAATTCGATACTGCGCCGAGCGATGCTGAAAAGTGCTCACAGATAATTTGATACTCGAGCGATCCCTGCAGTGAAGTCATCGCTCTGCCTCGTGCCTTCCAGAGGGAGGTCAGAGGTCATCGCAGCTTCTTGGCAGCCTTTTAAGGTTTCAGCATCACGCTAAAGGACGATTTTGTATCTGCTTTGTTACGTGGTTGCACATATTTCTACAGCTGTTGCAGGTGAAGTCTTAAATGATCAGACGCAGGTACAAAGTGGGTGATTTTCTTGTGCACACACTTAAACAACCTTATCCAAATGAAGGCCTCCTGTGTTTAAGATTAAAACCGGATAGTAAAAGACTTGACAGAGCTCTTTCTGCACTCGTTGTGTTGCCACGAGGCTTCTTGTTGTAGTTTTATCAGACCTGAAAGGCTCTTGTCCTGTCACTTTGGGCGATGTAGCGTCTCCATGATGGCCTGAGACGCACACGATGACGTCAGCAGAGGGAGCGGCAGCGAGTTTGCGGATGTGTGTAACAGCGTGCTTGTGTGTTTGTATTTGTAAAAGCATGTTACTGCTGAGCTCAATACAATATTTAATGCTACTCTGTCCTGTTCTGTCAGGTCACTCTGCATTGGTTTTATTTCAGCTCTGATCCTCCGGTTCTTAAGAGAAGTTAAGAGAGGTTAAAGAGTTTTATTGTCCTTTTTCCAATATGTATATAATCCAAATCGCTTTAAACTATACTTGGGACCTGAAGTTCAGACGTAATCATTGAGGGTATTACATAAGGCTGAACCAATTTCAAGCACTCAAAACATTGTCCTAGTTTGATTGCAAAAAACAATCCTACTCAGTAATAGTATTTTGATATTAAAGGATGACTCCTGCTTTATACAAGTTTACAAAGAGACCCTTCAGTGGTTTGTAATAACTTAGCGTTCCTACAAATCCCTCCCAATAAGTGAATTTACTCAAATACTGCACTTAGGTAGTTTATAGAAGATCAGCAAAAATAATCATGTGTCCATCCACTGCTGTTAAGAAAATAAGGAAGATAAACAGAGTTGAAAACATGATGGAAATAGGACATTTAAGTTTATTTCATGTTTTAACTTGAGGAAGAATAAAATCTCCACATCAGATCTAATGTTTTTGCCTCTTAAGTAGATCTTTAAAAGAGGAATTGCCACATTTGACGTAGTTGACAATGGTGTTTACAGTAAATATACTTAATTAAAGCAGTAAATTCCTCATTGTGTGCTATATACACTGAAAAGGCGGAGCTTTCCTGCTGCAAAATGTCACTGATGTTGAAGAACAACCAAAGGCTGTTTCAGTCTGGGTAGCCTGAGGGAGGTTTGGGGATACTTAACTTTTATTTAAAAAATTCTATCAAGACAAATTGATTTATTCAAGGTAGTTGAATTAAATAAATTTTCATAAAGATAAAATCTGAAATGTTTCAAAATAAATAACTGGAGAAAAAATTGTCCAATATTCCACAAAAGATTAAATTTCAAAAACATTCTTTTTTATTTTTATTTTCCTCAGAAGTACCTGAGTGCATGTCAAGCAGCTCCACCTTTACCAGCTACAACACAATGCATCTGTAGTTACCAAGTAACAATATAAAATAGAACAGCTTTCAGCAGCAGTGGCCATTTTTCTGCACGACTAATTTTTACTAAGAGAAAATGCATTTACATCCACTGACCCCCAACCCCACTGCTGCTGCTGCTTTTGGATTAAATGAGACAAAGTGTGACTGAATATTCTTTGATGCACACTGAATGTACAGAAGACTGCAGCACCTTTTCACAGTCAACATCTGAGTTGGGTCAAAACATCTGTCCCCCTTCACGATCAACAAATTACTACCACATACCTGGATTTACCTCATTACTGGGCTTCATGAAAAGCCTCATATTTTGCACATTTGGGTGTACAGTATGTCGTCCCGCTGGTCTGTTCTGAATACAAAAGCAGCTGTCTGTTGATGAGCACTTTATAGTCACCTTGAAGTCACCTCTCTCCCACACATCCCACTGATGTAAACACCAGCAAATACACAAACTGGAGACTGATATAATTGGCCATACCTGCAACACAATGGCTGTATGAGCTTCATGTTATTACTGCTATTTTTAGTATGCAGAGTCTTTGCGGTGATCTTGAGTCGGTGGCATATAAACGGTTTCTTCCGAGTGGATACATGCACAAGAATCAATAATGAGAAACTGAAGAATAATCACTCATTAGCTCTTTCTTGGAAGATAAATTGGCGTAGCCACCGTTTCCGGTCAGCTTAAAGTTCAGCTGGCGATGTTAAATGGCTATAAGTGGCAGGGCTTTGCCACGTCTTTGTCAAGTTCTTGTTTAAAAGAAAACTCCAGCAAACTAAGCAATGAATTTGAACAGCACATTTATAGAGGAGATTGGGAAATTTACCTCCTGTTGATTTTTTTATTTGTTTGCTTCCTTCTTTCTTCCTCTATCCATTAACTCCTGACTAAATATAGGCATTAACCTGCGTCCATCTCATGTCTGGCAATTTTCCCCCCCAATATGCAAACTTCAGTGAGTGATACCTGACCGTTTCAAGCAGTTTTTGATAGGCACACCACTGGTCAGAGGCTCCTGCAGGGCTCTATACACGGCATGGGGCTACAACATTCACATCACAGCAGGCCATGAAGATGCTGTAAGGCCAGACGTCAAACTTGCTCCAATTGCCAGGCTGCCCTGTTCATCCTCAGCAGCCTGGCCTCACACTGAGCAGTCACAGAGTATAACCTTATTACTGACCTCATTATTTCAGATTAGAGGAAAGAATGCAGGCTGGACAAAAAGCAGATCAGCCTGAGTCTAATTAGCCCACTTCATTCTGGACACAGTTAAGTTGGTTTTAGCTATTAATTTGGCAATGGCACCCTATTAGGACAATGATAATGACTCTGAGAGAATTAAAATGCAAAAATATGCTGAAAGTTGATGAAGTATTATTGTAAAACAGGGATGGAATAATGGTGAAAAAGATCATTATATTGAAATGCAGTTGAAGTTTCTCTGTTTGACTGAAATACTCAAAAGACTACACGAAAAAAACCATCTGGTTGCAAGTTTTTGACATTAATCTCCCCTTTAAGTTACAGAGAGTCAGTTTAAATCCCCAGTCAACGACAGCCATACACAGAGATTTCCAAGAGGGATGTATATTATGTTCAATTTGGAGTGGAGAGTAATATTTTGGGTGTGATGCTGCCCTTTTACTGTCAATGTTGCTTTCGACTGTCTGACTCTAAAATTAAACATCAAGTTATTTGAAGCTTCTGACAACCTCACATTGTTGTAAAAAGTCGAGGCGACACGAATGTGAATTGTCAAAAAAATATGACCTTTAGTCGCTAAAACTAATTTAAACTGCACTCAGGAGATACGTGGTGACTTCAAGATAAGACTAACTTCTGAGGAAAGAAATAACACATTCTTGCTCTTACTTACGGAAAGTCAGCTTTCGATATTATAAAAGAATAAAATAAAAAAATTATCAGTGTACATTGTTATAAAACAATATGCAATAATGAAACATCAAAATCATAACTGCAATGCCTGTTCCTGTAACTGTCTGCCAGTCAAAACATTATTCATCAGTGTTGACAAGAAACCACAACAAAGCTCTGCTACTGAAATGAACACACTAGCATCTAGCCAGCAAATGCTAATTAACAAGAAGAGCAACAAAGTCAAAGACAAGCAGACCAACAGCCCAGCTGACCAAACCTCAGTCAAAAATATATATATTTTAAAAAACAAGCATCCTCCACATATGCTACTGTTGCAGGACTGTTAGCCTGATGCTAAACATCAGCATTTTTCATAACTGTAACTCATAGCAAAAAAATACACAGCTACATCGTCTCACTTTGAGAAATTTAAAGCAGCAAAAAGGCAAAAGTTCTAACATCTGCGTTGGATTCTGTACATTTCTCTGCTGTTTAGGAGAGGCTGCATTTCACTGAAGTTCTGATTCCTCACTTCTTGTGGGTGGAGAAGTATATGTACAGTACCTGACACCAGAGTTTTATTTTTAGCAGAGGGTGAATGTACGGGTCTTTTGGGAGATCCTATGCTGCAGTTTGATGTTTTGATGTAAGCTGATAAAGCAAAAAAGTCTCCACAGGTAGCATTAAGTTATTGTCAGTGCTTGTTATCCTTGCACCACTCTGACTTACCTCAGTGCAAAAGGCAAAGGCAGCGACTGAGTGTTTGCTAATGAGGTACAGACGTTGCTCTTTTTGCGCGTTACAGCATTTCACTTCACACCCATTACACAACGTATCCTTAGAAGCCTGCGGATGACGTCTGGCTGAATTAAAGACATCACCGCTTGCATTACTTGGCATATGGTAATTTATGCTACAGTCTACTATGCCAGTACATGAGATGTGACCTTGATCACATGCCTCACAGCAGAATGACGACAATACAGGCAATTAGAGAGCCGAATGACCTCTGAATCGCCTGAGGAGGGAGACAGTCAATAGTGGAATCAGTGGCTGACCCTTTAAAAGTAGATTTAGGCCATTAAAATCTAAAGATAAAGCAAATGTATGTTCTTAAATTGATAGTTTGACATTTTGGGTGATATTCTTACTTGATTTTTCTCAGAGTTAGAGAACATCATGAATATTGCTCTCATATTTGTACACTAAATTGAAATCACAGCCAGCAGGTTTGGTGGAAATCTTACAACACAAACAGGAAGCAGAGGTTATAAACAAGCCTTGGACTATTTAAAAGGAAAAAATGTCTTAACATTGTGTCTTTTTAATTGAATTCCTGCACAAACAGAGACAGAAAAAAATCAGTTTTACAGCATATCATGCACAAGTATAGTTTTTTTTGCGACAATGCCATTCTGGAGCCGAAGCTAGGCAAATCATGAGCTAACTAGCTATCAGACATATATAAGATAATTGTTAGATACTATTTTACCTTGTGAAACTAACATGTATTGGCTAAATCTAAAAAAATATGAAAAAACTCCACTTCAGAATGAAACTAAGAGGGGTGTTTCGTTCTGTTTTTCAAAGGTTAACTTCCTTATTACTGGTTTAACTATTCGGTACATTCACACAACACGTTTAAGTCACTTTTTAAAGACATGCTGCAGGTGAAGAGGCTCTACATAAATCTTTAAAATGAGCACAACAAAGAAAAACTGCAGAGGTGTTCTAGTTTTAATCCCTGACTAAACCTTGTTTTTGAATATATCATCATCATTTGGAAAAAATTGACATTTTAGTGATTTATAGGAATTTATCTATTAAAAAAAGTGTGTTTTCCCATAAATCAAAACCTCTCAGTGCACCGTCTTCGTGCCACTGAGTAACATCTTGTATTCTTGTAAGAAATGTGAGATTCAGAGGATCTTGATAATCTTTACACTCCTTAGAGGGATTAGGGGCAGTCGTAGACAGGTTTTATTATACTGGGGAGGAGGAAGAGGAGAATGGGGGGGGGTTGGGGGGGATGAAGGTTAATCCAGAAGTCCTGATTTATTCAGAAATCTGTCGACTGGATAAAACATTGCTTTTTTTTAACTAAATTTGTAAAAAGAAAAGAGTTTCTGCTAAAAGATCAATATGTGCAAACCATGAAACTGTTTCACTGCAACTGCATGAGATTCACTGACGTCCTTTTTGAGCTTTTTATCAGTTTATGATACAACATAATGCACATTAATTTTATATCTTTAAATAATTTTCCAGTGTGATTATAATATGGTCAATACAAGCTGTGAATCACTAGTAGCTCTCAAAGTCTCAATGTCAAAACACTGCAACAAAGAGAAATACGAATAGCACGGTGTTGGAAGCAGCCTTCACATATCGCTAAGTGGATTGCCTTTCAGAAATTCCCTCCGTAGTTTGTGTGTGGAGGTGTGACCTTTGCAGAGTAGAGTCTCCCATTTATCCTTTCTATGCAAAGATTAAGATGTCAGGCAAAAGGTTAAGGCTAAGACGCTAAAGCCGCACACGCCAGGTTGTCGTCATGTGTGGATATCCTCGACATTATGCTCGCCGTGGGTGTGTTTAAAAACCAAATGAAGTCTTAGAATGAAAATGAAAAACTGTGGCTGCCTGAAATGCAGACACATTTAATAAATAAAGAAAAAGATGAATAATTCTGTCCCTTAAAGAAGATTTTTCTGGAGCACTTAAACACTCTGCATACCTTCAATTTGAGCATGTATATGTTTGCTGCAGCGACTCGTATAGTCTATCACCCAGTTTTCAGCAAAACCACATCTTCACACCCTCGCCTGCCTGGACACCTCCTCTTTCTCAGAGCGTTCTCGGCTCCCTCGTCTCCACACCAGCATCCCTGGGGCTTTTCCTTTATCGCCCAAAATAGCATCTCATCTGCGACCAATGAAGATCACAGTGCAGCACAAGTCTCCTTGCTCGTCATTTCTCTCCTCACACTCACAATCTGTGCTTCTCCATGATTTATCAAGTAATATTAGATGCTGACATTCCCTACATCTGGGTTATGTTTTAAAAGGGTGTGTGTGTGTGTGTGTGTGTGTGTGCTATGAGCAGATCATTTTGAAGCGGAAGGAGACTGTTGTAGTTTGTGTATGTGTGCTTGCTTGTTGGATGGCGATCCCGCTGTGTGCAGACGGGAACAGGGATCATTGTGCCTGTAATTGGCAGACAAAGATTAAATTAGAACAAGAGGGAGAATCAGTTGAGTGAAAATGGTTCCCGCTTGACCTCTTGGTCTTAAGACTGATGTGATGAGACATACACGGTCTCAGTGCAGCTGAGCAGCTTCGCTCAGTCATCGTGATAACATCACGTCGAAAATGCAGACCTGCTGCTGCTGAATCTGTATCCTCTGACATTCCTCCGTCAATTATCCAACTGCTAGTCTCATTTACTGTTTTTTTTTTTAATATTTCTGCCCCTGCATTGTGTTGTTCCTTCCTGGCTAAGCTGAAAATCAAACCAGAATGATATTTTATCTGCCTTGCCAAATGCAGTTTCATCAACTAAGTCCCTCCTGGTCTAAGGGTTGAAATCTCTCCGAGCTGCAAGGCTCCCTTATTGCTGCTAATATGAGCATTTAAACACAGAATTTGTTTAATTTTAGGCTTATTATTAAAATTCTGGGAAGGTCTAGCTAGAAGTTGAAGCCCCCGGGAATGTAATTTGCTATGATCTCAAATATTCATTATAAAAGTCAAACATCTAAATTTGGAAGATGTAAAATTCCAGGTTGAGAGATGTTGCAGCACAGGCGTGAGCAGAACAGATGAAACCGACAGCGGTCGAGCAACATGAGCAAACGTCTTTCAGTATTTCAAAAGCAGGTGGAATATTACAGGATGTCCTTGAAAAACATACAAACAACAAAACCCTATAACCTCTCTTTATCTTCTTAGATGGCTAATATAGGATGACAAAGTTTTAAAAACTCAGCAGAAAGAAGCTTCTACTCAATGACAATTAAATTTGTGGTTAAGACTAAAATTAACCTGCATTACACTAAATTGAGTGAGTTTTTGGACTGCTAATTTTTGCTATTAAAATTTAAATCACAAGATAAATGAAAGCTTTAAATAAGAACAAAAGGGACATTTAGAGGATTTGCTTCAGTATTTTCTCATGTGCTTTGGCTGCTTTTGTTCCAATGAGAGATGGAGTTTATTCTCCTCTGTTAGACCTTAATGAGAAATGAGTCTCACACCCCAAAACTGTCATTAACTGTCACTCTCACAACCACAGGGGCCTTTAAAAGGGATTTTTCAGAAGTAAATTACACTGTTAAAAGCACAGCATGTTACTACAATCAGAGATAACTGAGTTTTGTTTTCTCCCTGGTTGGATAGTAATTCCCACTTGGAATTGGCAACGGATCAGGGATTCCTCGTGAGCACACAAACACCTTTAAAATGGATTTGCTCAAACCGTGAGTGTGTTATCGACACCCTGATTCTGTGTATGTGCAGTCCTTCACTTGGTTTCGAATTCACAGTCCTGTACTTAATTTCAAAAAGAAATGTTCAAAGTGATACTTCATTGACGGCACTCGGAGCGGCGTACGGTTCTGCTGAAGCAATGAAACCACTCTTCTGTTACGCCTCAACGAAAAGCAACCTGATGTATGTTCAATTTTAAAAGATGAAATAAATAAAGATTGTTGTCCATCTAGATGCTTTTTGTATCGGCTGCCTCCTCAGCGGCATGAATAGTTTCCATCAAAGCTTTTATCATGGGATGACTGTGTCCTTGATGGCAGTGAGTGAATTAACAAGGCAGATATCGATCCCTCGCTGCGAGTTTCCTCCGTAGCTTTTTGATGGTGATTTAGAGAGTGAGCCAGAGAGACAATCAGGGTGAGCGAAGGAGAGAGGGAGATCGATAGTGTTTGCAGGTTTGTTGTGTGGAGAGAGGCGACAGGCTGCGAGAAGGGCATGAACAAGGCGTTGGATTGATCCGCGTTCGAAATGGTTTAACTTTACCAGTAGGAACAACCATGCATGAGCTCACACACACCCAAACACACACAATATTTGCTTATTCACCATGATTGAGTTGTTATATGACAAAGTACACACTCACTGTCTTCACCCAAGCCTCTCTGTGATCATTAGGTTTCCGCTCGATCAATTAGGTAATTAGGAACACCGAAAAATGTTTCCACTTTGTCCAGTTCAGGCTTGAATGACTTGAAAGCCATTTAGCACATTAGCACATTAGCAATGAGGTCGGGCACCGGCAGGAAACAAACCAGGGCAAATGAGGGATGATATTTAAGATAAATGGATGGTGAAAAAAAATTATTTTAGCTCAAGAAAGCAAGTTAGAGGCAAAAATGAAGCATGCTGGAGAATTTCTAAGCACCAAAACATCTGAAACAGCTATAAATCAGTATTTTTATATTAACAGTGTAAAAAATTGTGTTATATAAACGGGGTTCAACTCTGGTTATTAACAGTTGTAATTTTAACATCTATGACATTTTTAAAGCTAATTTGACAGCTTATTTTCTCAGCTCTTTTCAAGAAAACAGACAGCAAACACATTTACTAAATGGCAAGAGAACAGCGAAAGAGAAAAGAGGAGTAATGGAGGGCAAAAACAGCCAAAAAGAGAAAGCTAAAACTACATTCAGCCAATGAAGTCTGCTAACAGACCTGCAAACAAGTAAGTAACTTTAAAAAAAAAAAAAGGTAATTCGTCACTTTTGTTTCCAGCTATCACAAGATTAAGACACATAAAACATTCAATTTGAGAGAAACATTATAATTTAAAGCATGTATTGACATTTTTGCTCAGAATGTTTCTGCAGAGCACCACCTACTGGTGATGCCATGAATATTTTCTCGATCAAAGCGACACTGTCTGCTTCCCTCATAATGAAACCTCAGCCGGTAATTATTGGTGACCTTCATAAACTGACCCTGCCTCTGTCCCCGACACAAGTAAGAGGAGAGCCTTGACATTTGCTGCTGTTTGTCAATAGGTCATGATGAAAGCACGGGTGCAGAAAAAGGTGGGGTTGCATGGACGTATATTGATCCGGCTGTCTCGCTGTTCGCTGTGGAGATAGATGATAGGCACAGGAGGAGGAAAAGAAAAGACCGGGCTCTTTTACAGGAAGTACAACAAAGGCCGCTTTGTGAGGCGCGCGTGTGTGTCCATCCATCTAGTGTGAAGATGGCAGGGTAATTCACTTAGCTTCCACAGTGGATGGCCATTATCTCTGGGTGGTGTGTCTGTCTGCGGGTGTGTTCTGCCGTGATAGCATCATGGCACTCACTTAAGTATATATCACAGCTGACTGATATCTGCCGTCTGGCAATAATTGCTAAATTGTGGACCATTTAAGGCTGTTTGGCTGTGCACTCTGCTCGGTAACACAACTTCTCTTGCAATTAATCAAATTTCTCAGTTTACGCAGGGAACAATTACAGCCGCACAGATGCTCTCTTTGTTTCAAAGTTCCAGATTTCAGACGGTTGTTGCTCTTTTCATCTATTAAATGGCAGATTCAGAGCAAGAAGATTTGACTGTGATCAATACATTAACAGAATAAATCATGTCACACAGGAAAACCCTTTCATATGCATAGATGCTACAGACAAATCACTCAAGAATCGAAATAACAGCGTGAGCTTTTAGTCCAAAACTGACTCTTAAATTCTTTTTTTCCTACACGAAAGTAAAATTTTGTCGGCTGGATGAGACCGTTCATCTTCTGTATCTTTTTTAAGACACGTCAGCAGTCTGAGCGAAGCTATAATGGCACCATTTTCTTTCATTTCTTGAATCTTTCCTTTTGTAAAATTAAATCAGCCAAATGTATTTTTCTCCTGAGCTGTAAAGAGTCGAAAAGAAAAATTTGCGAGGCTCGCTAAAACAGAAGTCAAATGTACACTTTGCATACAAAATAGGGCAGGTTAAGACAGACGGACGGTCAAAGCCTGAAGGTAAGAGGTCATTAACGAAGCAGACAGGTCCAGGAAGACTGGACTCTACATTTCTGCGCTGCCTGTAACTTGGTAATCATTTTCAGCACGTCATCTTGCAAAATGTCTCAATTAGGGAGTAGAAAGGAGGCCTGCAGGAGGAGCTTTGAGTGAGGATGCACAGGTGTGTGCTTTGCAGGAGGTTCAAAAGTGACACAAGGCCAGAAGATACATACAAAACAACTCGCATCTGAGGTTGCAGGGACTAAGACATGAGGTGAGGAAAGTAATCGAGTATGTACACACTGAGCAATAAGCAGAAGGAATGAAGGCTGGCTGAGGTTGCAAAAGGATTGGCAGAGAACAACGGCTAAAGGGCAGGTTTGTATACTGAGGAGCTGACGCAGAAATCTGGAGCAGGTGTGGAGGTCAGGTAATGTGGAAAGGTTGCAAGGCACTGAGGAAAACTGCAAGACAGAGAGGAAATTGAATGTTTGGAGATGACAGGAAATATCAGAAACTCTAGTATTAGAAGAAGGGTTGTTCTCTTTTCTCTTTTGCTAAAGGGTATTTGTTTGCATTTATTTCGCAATTTCTGCCTTCTTTTGTCAGATTTATCTTATAAAAAAGCAATTAAAATAGTGACATCAAAAAGATCATTTTGTATGTGTGGTGGGTGTGATAAAGGCATGTTGTCATATGCAAAACACAGCACTAAAGTCTCTGTATCAGAGCTTTGTTTCCTCATAATAGTCAATTAATTAGCTCAGAGGACCAACGGGTCTATTTTGAGAAACTGAATTGATGTGATGAAACATTATCTCTAACAAAGGCTGTTTCATTTCTTCATTTACTCAAACAAACAGTCTTTGTTCTGCTTCACAGCAGAGAGTAAAACATGGACGCAATGATGCGTCATAAAACTGACTGTAATATGATGCAGGTTCGTCTCCACACGTTGTCAATCGTTTTGTTAATCAATGAACTGAGATGTAACGTTGACTGAGGCTGTTTATAGTTTGGACCATTATTGAATTGATCAGAGCTGCACTGATTTTTTAACACATTACTGCACTTTATTAGAGTTAATATAAACAACCACCAAATGTGAAGCTTCATATTTATAAAAAAAAAATTCCCATCATGCATTGAACTGGAGGCCTCAGTTATTAAAGTATACAGGAGTCATTTATTCAAACGTAGACAGTCACTGTAATATTTGATAAAACTGTGTGTGTGTATGTGTTATTTGTTTGTCATCAACTTGGTAATTGTTAGCTCTACAAATGTGTGTATTTGTAGCACACAGAGGGAAAAAATATGAAAATATCACATGCTTAGAGGACATTTTCTTCAATTTTTTATAATGAACTATTTTCAGACATTTGAGAAAAGGTGTTTTAATTTTTAAATTAAAAGGGGGGATACTTAGTTAATTGTTTTGTTTTTTCCTGATTAGATGTGTTGGTAGCACCAGAACAACAAATTAAGGCCACATAATTTTAAAAAAAGGGTCATAATTAGCAGGTGTATTTACCTCTGTTTCATTTTATTATAGCAAATGAGGCCTTAATATAACTGTGGAGGCCCTGAAGGGTTATTGATAAAAAAAAAAAAAATTTAAAAAAGGCAAATTGAGTATTTTGCTGGCTGAATTATGCCAGTGTGTTTCTTGGCACTCTTCCTCTAATCTCTCAGTCACGCCAGCGAACACACACACACACACTCACACACACACACATTACTAAGTGTGCAAATACTGCAAACAAAGAAACCTAGAAACAGTGAGGGGTCTGATTTTTGGGAGCTCATCCATCTCATCATCGTGTCTGTGCTTTTCACGGCCAAATTCAGTCCGCAGAGACTTACTAACAAGGAGAGGATTTCAGGTGGAAAACACTGCTGTAAGCAAGCGAGGATAAGCACGCAGTCAAAGAAATACAGCACCAACAAGTCTAAAGACTGTAGGGGAAGAGGAATGCATGTACATACTGAAAACAGATTACTCTTGTGAGGTTTAAAAGAGAATTTTCCAGCGCTGCATTGCAGCATAATGTCCTTGAATCTGAATTCTTTATTTAGCTGTTGAATGAAAGCTCCCAGACGGTAAACTGCAGCCCTGAGCAATGAAAAGAAATAAAATGTTCAGCCTTTTATTTGGGCTTTCTATTTGGTTTTTCTCTCTGACACTGTAAGGTCACAGTGAACTTTGCACACAAGATGAACGTTTTTCAATTTCCCTTTTATCTAGGTTTTTCCTTTTGAAAAACTTTCTGAAAATGGCTGAAATTCTCCCGGCGCGGACTCCTTCAGTCACCTCACTGTTATGTTGGTCATCTCTGAACTCAATAGATAAGAGCGGGAGGCTGTGTTTGTCAGCTGAAAGCTTTCGGTGCAACTCGGTTACAGCAATTTTCGAAGAGCCGTTCATGGCAGATCAGAAACATGAAAGGTGCTGCAGACTTGGATAAAAAAAAAAAAAATCATTAGAGGCAGGCAGGAGCAAATTGGTGTGACAAAAACAAAAATCATTTCACATCTGCAGGATATTAAATGCTATGCTTGGTTTGCATTGCTTTCTATGTCATTATTCTCTAACACCTTCAGACGCACTTGATGATGTTTTTCATTTAAACCCTAATCACACTTTCAGTGCTCTTTATATACTTCCAGCTTGGTGGTGTTTCGTCCTGCTCATATTTCTATTTTATCTGCAGCAGGATATGAGAAATTTGATGTACAGTTTCATCCTCCTGCACTGTGTTGAAATTATGGCCGCAGTGTTTTGCCAGACAGTTTCTTCAACCTTTGTATCATTCACTGCTCACACGGGTAAAAAAATGAAATGAAATGAAAAACATCTTCACAGACAGAGTTGCCTGCTGTCCTGACATCGTCTTGGTAAGAGAAACTTACCAAAGTAAATCGCAAAACATGATAGCAAGCAAGACGATTCGTGCGGGAGAGGGAATTTAGTGAAGCACTCAATCTTACAAGGTTTAAAAGGAAAATGTAGTTTAAAGCTTTCTTGCCAAGAGTTAAATGAGAATATCAATTCAGATCTCATGTCTTCTCGCTAAATATGAAGCTGCAGCCAGCAGGTTGTGTAAAAAGGTTACAAAGTTTAGACAATAAAAAAAATAGTCCAGTACAACTTTTTACACAGATTTTTGCACATAAATTAAAACATATATTAAAAAAACCATTCAGTGAATTGCTAGCTACTCACTCGTAACTTCAGTCCTTTGGCCAGATGACTTTGACTAAAAAGGTGGTTATACAATGTGATAATTGGTGATGTTAAAGGTTGGGCTCGATTGGTTGATTGCTTCCCTGTTTCCAGTCTTATGCAAATTAAAGTGAGAGCTTTTTGGCTTTAGCTTCATATTTAACATAAACATATGAGAATGGTTGCAAATCTTTTTGTCCAACTCTCAGGGACAAAAGAATACAAGTGTATTTTGCAGGATGTCAAACATCGAGGCGAGCTGGACACGATCCCAGCATGAACTTAACGACACCTGACACTTTCTTATTAATGTGTTTTTCTGTCTCTGCAGGAATTTCTACTACATCACCATGCTACGCGACCCCGTGTCACGCTACCTCAGTGAGTGGAAGCACGTGCAACGTGGAGCCACTTGGAAAACTGCCCTCCACATGTGTGACGGCCGCCCACCCACTCAGGACGAGCTGCCCGCCTGCTACAGCGGCGAAGACTGGACAGGCGTCCCTCTGGCAGACTTTATGAGTTGCCCTTCAAACCTCGCCAACAACCGCCAGGTCCGCATGCTGGCTGACCTCAGTCTGGTTGGGTGCTACAACATGTCATCTGTAAGTGAGCTGGAGCGAGGCCGCGTGCTGCTCGCCAGCGCCAAGACCAACCTGCGCAACATGGCTTTCTATGGCCTGACGGAGTTCCAGCGCAAGACGCAGTACCTGTTCGAGCGGACGTTTGGCCTGCGCTTCATCCGGGCCTTCACGCAGATCAACAGCACACGCGCCGCCAGCGTGGGCATCAGCGAGAAGGTGCGGTGGCGCATCGAGGGGCTGAACGCCCTCGACGTGGAGCTTTACGAGTACGCCAAGGAGCTGTTCCTGCGGCGCTACCAGTACAGCCGCCAAAAGCAGCACCAGGAGGAGCGGCTGAGGAGGTGGCAGGAGAGGCAGCAGAGGCAGCGGCTGCACAGGACCTATCTGGCTCAGCTGTGGACACTTGGCGGAGGTGGAGGAGCGGAGAAGGAGGAGCAGGATGTGAAGGTGCTAGAGGAGGTAGCCACTACTGAGGACTACAGCAGCCAGGTGGTGCGGTGGTGAGGAGAGCACAGTAACCCAAAAAGAAAAAAGAAAAAAAAAAACAACACTGACTGATCGCTGTTTGATTCATCGTGCTTTACTCTCCTCCCTCCTCCTCTCCTCTGCTGTGAATCTGCCAAAACCTCCTGCCCTCATAGCCTCTTAGCGCTTTGTTGGACCGCCGAATGGTGTCTTAATATTTATGATGGATGTAATTGTCATGGCAACATAAACATTTTGTAATTGTTTTTTTTTTTTCTTATGGCTATTTTTGGCACTGCAGTTGTGGATTTTTATTTATTTATTTATTTATTTATTAGCAATTGCTTTGAGTGGTCTCAAAGCGGTGAAAATGTTTCTTAAAAACTCTAATATTTGGTAGAACTTAAAAATATGAATGTGCTTCATGAGGAAGCCAGTTTGGGTCTGTTTTAAAAATGGGAAAAGAATTGAAGGATCCTCTGTGTCATGTTTGTGATCTAGCGCCGTGTTGATCAGTGAAATCTTGTAGTTACTTTGTGGTGTTTGGCTTCATAAGAATATCAAAGCACAAACTTGGCAATTGTCTGCAGTGTGTGTGTGTGTGTTTTCTTTTTCCCTTTTTGGCTGAATAAGCTGCAATATACAGAAACAATCAAGGCGATCTCTCCCAGGAAATGTGTTCAATTAAAATATGCAGCATCCAGTGATGTTAATTTGTCCTTGATGGACTCTCTCTGGTACGCATGTGTACATGAACGTGTTCTGCCTTGCTCCTTTTTCACAGCATGTTCTCACCATAAAAATCTGAAATCCTCCTGCAGTGTGCCAACTTCTTCCATCTCCACGCACACACAGACACACTGACGCGCAGTGATGAGGCTTTTCTTTTTTTCCCAAGGAGAGAGGAGAGCTGCAGGCCTGAAAGACAGGCTGTCAGAGCCAGTTTCAGCACTCTTACATCACAAAGAGAGAACATTGGTATTTCCACCATTAGCTCATTGATCACGGGCTTTTCGCTTCCAAATTGATCATTTAAAGTTCAATTGACCATGACGCTGGCACAGCAGAAAATAGAAGAAACCCAGCAGCTTGCTGAATGCTTTTTCCTACCCAATCTGACAAACATACAGTACTCGGCTCGACTGACGTTCCATTTGCTCTCCAGTAGAAAAACAATCCATTTGAACACATTTTCTACAGACAACAGGCCTTTGAGATTTTAGGTGCAGGAATGATTGCTTTATATTAATATCCTGTGGCTGTAATAAGCCCTTCCCGAACACCCCGCACAGGTTTTTGTTCATGAGAAGGAAAATGAGAATGAGGAGGAGATCAGTCAGGAGGCAGAAAAGGGAAATGGCTATGTCCACGGACCAAAATAGCCTCTCCATCCCCAGCTGCAGTCTCTATTCTACTTGCGCAGCATGCATCGGAGAAAGATTAGACTTACATAAGCCTATGATAATGATGCTGGATTTGACTTCTTTGTATACATGCACATAGAAAAGTTTCAGACACCTTAAGATGCTAAATTAATTCCGTCTTTCATAATAAATGAATTGATGATTGTTATTTCATATAGCTAACTTATTGTTTTAAATTGTAATCTTGACCATAAAGCATGTCAGGGTACTGCAGCAGAATGATACATGGTATCCAGGATGAAGCTGTCTGCAGCCAATGATAGACAAATAATATAATAGCTTTCTTTATCTACAGGGGGATTGTCTCACTGTTGACATTGAGAATTTGTTCCAGATGGTTTAGTTAAAGATAAATGTTTGGCATGTATTTGTTATCAAGTATTTCTTGTAAGTAGTCAAACATTTTTGTTTATTCATGTTATGTAGTACTAATGCCCTTTTGGAAGAACTCAGTATTCCAACTCCTTTGGTTGCCATAAATGTGCTGCCTGCTTTGTTAGCTCATGGGGAAGGTGAATGCATCTGCACAGAGAACTTAATGAGTGCTCAGATTCAACCTCAGAGTCTTTCACAGATCAGTAGCTGCAGAAGGTGTTGTTAGGCTGTAAAATGATTTTATCACACTGTTGGGGAGACAAATGCAGCAAACCGTGATGAGAAAATGCAAAAAAAATGAGTGTTATATGAAAAAATACTGAATTTATTAAAAGTAAACTCTCTTAAGAAATGAGTTACAATTACCAGTAAACAATCATTTGCTACCCAGGTTATTCATAAGGAAGTCCCAAGTGTTGATGTAAAATGCCAAAAGTTTCTTTTATCACAAATACGTCATAGATATAACTTGTCAGTATTTAGTATCTAAATGCATCATTTTGCTGTAAATAAAACAAAAAAAGTGTTGTGCAGGAAAGGTGTTTTAATTAAAACGTTAATTTGAAAAACATTGAAATTAAAACAGTTAAACAAAATCAAAATAATTCACAGTTAGAAAAAAAGAGAAACTACAGGTATAATATTAATTTGTAATAAAACTACATTTTTACAATTAAAGATACACTTGATTTTATGCATTGATTCAAAACACACATAAAAATAGCCAATGATCTCAGGAAACAGTCTACAGTCATGCTAGCAGGGATTTGAGCTAAATGCTAATGTCAGCGTGCTAAC
>JAQNCA010000021.1:3372467-3384940 GCA_029783725.1 Acanthurus tractus
TTTACTATACTCACAATCTCCTTGATGATTTTTTCCACGATGCCAGTATCCTGCAGGTTGTGAACATAGCGCGTGGCAGGGGAGCTAGCAATTAGCCGCAGCTGAGCGATATTGGCGGGCTCATTGGCTTCAGGTGTGATGCCTATTGTGAAGAAGCGGATGCCCTGGTTCTTGGCATCAGCCACAGCTGAAAAAATGTCAGGGTTCCTGGGGTGTGAGACGCCATCGAAGAGCAGAATGGCCACCTTGATGCTGTTGTGAGCCGACTCCTCCAGGTAGATTCGGGTGAGGTTGGTAATGGCGTAGGTGGTGTAGGTGCCGTGGCCGATGTACACGATGGGGCTGATTCGGGCCTTAAAGTCGTCCGTGCCTCTCCACTGTTTGAAGGTCTGCTCTACGATGACATGGCTGCTGTATTGAAGGAGGGCGGCACGGGAGCTGAGCCCCCGACCCGTCTGCAGCCGGAGGCCCTGCAGCCGGTCCATCACGTCTGAGGCGAAGCGCTTCTCCTGGGCATGGTTGTCCTTGGCGCTCTCGGAGCTGTCGATCAGAAAAGCTACTTCCAAACTGCAGTCTTCATCAATGAGAGCTAGGAAGGAAGAAAGATTATAAATTTATAAAGAGTAAAAAAAAGGAACAATTTGGCATTTTTGGATACATGCTAAATTAATTGAGAAATAGATATCTGTGAACAAAAATGCAACCTTTTCACCCAAATATCATCTTTAAATACAACAAATTTGCAAAATAAAATGCATCTGCCACTTTGATTACATTTTTTATGGGCATAACAGCACAATGTTGTCAATGAACGTGTTCGCATGTTCCACAATGTATCAGTTAAATATTAACCTGCCATCAAATTTCATGTTTTTTTCAGAAATATCTAATCTTAAAATAATCCAACAGACAAACTCATAGGGGACGGATTTAAATATCGGATTTGAATCTCAGTTTGAAGACTGATACCACAACCACATGACCACAAAGCAACCAGAAGAGATTAAGGGAAGCATGTGGATTAAACAAACATCACAATAAGTGAGGCTTAAACCAGCTCATAGGTGGATCTTGTCACCTTTGGAAAGGGCTGAGTGCTTCCCCGTTTGCAGTCTTAATGCTAACCTAAGCTAACTGGCTGCTGGCTCATGTTTAGCATACTTGCCTGAAACTGCTTTCAATCTACTTTTCTAACTTAAATCAGCATATTTCCAAAAATCCTGAACAGCTCTGCTTACTTTGCTCACAACTCTTGTGCTTTTTGTCTTTATTTAAATCAAGATTTATCATTTATTGCTTTAATATCCAGCTCAATATAAAGACCTAGGAGCTCACAGCCAAATGGATTTCATGAGTTGGGAAGAAATTTTTATCTGTGGAGCCTTCAGAAGGTGTAAAGGTGATTTATTGACTGTTATGGCTCTATAAGCTGATGCCTTTTCAAGAAAAGTGTGATAAGTTCATGAATGTGACACATAATTTTGAAGAGGAAATAAAAGTAACTCAACTTGCCGCACCAACCTTCAGCTACAGAAGGAGGTCACAGATCTAATACAGACCGAGGATAAATCACATTAATCTTCACGAAAATATGTCACAGAGAGAATGTGCCTGGGGAAACAGGATTGTGAGCGAATAAAACATTTGGGTAACAGAGCACTGAACGGTCACACAGGAGATGGATGGCTGGGAGAGATATGAGCCATCCAAGTGGATTGCATCCTCCAGCAATGTCCTTGTTGAGTATCATGTTCTATTTTTTCAGTTGTGGCAGCACCTTTTGACTAATGATGAAGAGCTTTAACTGAGCTACCTGCAAAAATGTTACACCTCTTATCCAGGCAAGAGCATCAGGGAAACGAAGAGCACCATGAAAAAATGTAAAAGATTATTTTGGACTTACATTTGCCATTTTGTGAAATGGAATTGGATGAAAATTGTTTGTTGTTCTTCTTCCTGGGGGTCACCACCTCTTCCTCATAGTCTTCCTCATAGTCCTGAGCCAAAAGACCTTGAAGTCCCCACAGTAGCAGGAGCCATTGCAGAGAGGGGACCATGACTTCCCTGAGAGATAAAGACAAGACAGGAGATGAATAAAGAGCCGAACACGTCCTTAGACTTCAGTCAGTCCCAGAAACCTGCACACACTCAGAGAGCAAGCTTTAACAAGCACGAGTGAGCCAGACTCAGGATTCAAATATGCAGAACTCACAATGTTGCTGCCTTCAGTCTCCAATGTGTTCAGCTTTACCAAACTCTATTGGCAGCAAAGAAATTCAGAAAAAGTGCAAATAGAGAAAAGGAGCTATTCTTCATTCAGAGTTGGACTGGTCCCATGTCCTGAGCATCACATTGAGTTGATACTCTTCAAGATCTTTTTTTCAGTCTGCAGGTAAGATAGGTACCTTGTAGTTCCAGCAGCAGCTGCAGGAGTGCGTTACCAAAAGTTTCTGGCTCTCATGAGACTCAATTTTGAGCCATTCTAGGCTCACAGTAAATGAAAGAAGTCCAGCCCTTTTTTTAAACTCACTCCCATTTTGGGGAGAGTGAGGGAGGGGTGGTTTGGGAGATGGAGCAATGAGTGCATTTTCCCCCTTTTTAATTCGACAGTATCAATTTTACTCTGATTACCATGCTGTTTAAAACAGGAACAGAAAGAACAGCCCCTGGGACTAATTGCTTTCTGACATGTTCACAAACTGAGTTCTAATTATATATGATTTCTGATTACATGATGATGATTCTTTACAAGTTTTTAAAGCCGATTCTAAAGTTTCACCATTAATATAAAAACAGTACACATAAAGCATGATTGTCTTTCTTTTAATTTAGCATTTATCAATATAATTGCAGCTTGAGGAAAGAGTGGCACCATCCAGCAAAGGTTACAAGTCTGGTCATGGTTTACTTACAAATCCAGCACAGAGCAGCTTCAGCATTCATCTGGACTCCTTTAAATGTGTTTGGATTCCACCAATTTTCTGGCTTCAGCAGCTAAAATGTTTGCCACGTGCAACAGCTAGCTGCAAACTTTGCCTGCTGAATTTTACTGATCAGGTGGTGTATAGTTTGATTTAGGGATTTTTTGCTGCCTGCAGCGGGCAAAACTGGCACTATGAAACAAATTGGAAAGTTGCAAATAATAAAACCCTAAAAAAAAATGAGCAAAAGATGCTATAACTTAATCAAGCCAAAGAGTGATGTGACAATCAATTCCTCATCACAAAAGTTTGTTTGTTCTATTGTTGATAGATAGAGATATATCTATTGCAGCTGCTTTAAGGCATATATTCACATTTTCTTTAGTTGTGCCTCCAGAGGGCTCGCTCAGAATAATTGAGAGAGCTGCAAAAGCTTCGGTAGCTGATTTACACCTTAAGGCAACACACCTTGCAGGAGTGCTGTACGATGATTCACCTGAGAAAATACCCAGAGCACTCATTTCTTACACTTTCTGTTGGCAGGGTTTACTGCCAAGATAGATTTGGAGGAGCTAGAAAGAAGTAAATTAATATGGAAGGTACTGCCACCGAAGCAGTTCTCTAATCTGTGTTACTCATATCATGACATCCACCCAATATGTATTTCTTATCACGGTTTAAACAACAAAAAGATCTGATTAATTAAAAGCCAGCTTTATTCAAAAAACTGGTTACTAAACAAATACACATAAGCAAAAATGTTGAACAAAGACATCTAAGAAGACCATGAAATACCTCAAAAAATTAAAATAAAACAACAAACCAGGAAGGACGAGTTGCACATGCATGTCGAAGGCTGAGACACCAGAACCAGGGAGCGAACGCAGCATCAGGAAACGGTGACAGGACCAGAGAAAGAAACAGACAAAGTGGCCAAGATGAGACTATATACACTGAGAGCAATTAGACACAGGTGAGGCAATCAGCACAGGTGAAACAAATCAGGGCAGGGCAGGTAATCAGTAAAGGAGGGAAACTTGACAGGACGTGAGGGACTGAAGGGCACAAGAAAAGAATTGACAAAATAGTAACTACACATCATTACATTCCCGATTCAGCCCATTTACTCCAAGTCTACATCTAAAGTTGGTTTCTGTAACACAAGAGGTCTTTTTTCTGGCAGAGATCCTTTAAAGTCAGATGTGAGAGGTTACAACAGGGCACTTTTTCTTCAGAATCAGTTTGGTTTTTATTGAAACCTGGTGTGTGTCCTATTCAGCACCAAAGAAAAGTCTCATAGCCCCTTAATCTTATTATAATTCCTGTGTAGCCGTGGTGCAGAGGACTCAACATCCCATGAGACTGTCTGCAACCATAAAAGCTGGAACTGGAATCATATAACTCTGCAACAGGGATGACGGCGTGTGTTTTTATTGCCTACTGTATTACTGAAAGCAGGGAAAGGTGAGCTGTCACTCAGGAATGCTTCCTCTAAAAGATGGACCCCCTTAAATCTGGTTCAGCTCCTGTTCCTCCTCGAGAGCGGAGAGCTGATTTAGCAAAGTGAGGATTTATTGGAATTATTCTTGTCGTTTAAATATTATGTCTGTTTGGAACAACTTTGGAGTGAGAAAAAGGAAGCTTTCACTGCTGATGTCCGACTTTACAGTCTGCAGTACTTTCATAAAGTCCCGCTTTGGCTATTTCACATGAATAAATCAAACTTTAGTGAGACATTTGTTTTGCAGCATACAATCAAAACTAGGACAGTGAAACACTAAAATATGAAAAGTCTTGTGAAAACAGAAAACCACAACATTTTTAGTCAAACTGTGCCAAAAAAAGGGTTCATGTAAACATGCACAGCAGTTGTGATGATTTTTAAACAAAGCGATAGTTCCAAAGTTTTTTATTTTTCTTCTTTCTTTCACAGCAGGAATTCCCAAATAATGAACCTACATGTTCACTGTGCTGAATTTAGAGTGAGCGTTAACTTTGCTGCAGCGTTTTTTTCTACAGACTCAACAGCAATTAGGTGGCATTCATTCAAGTGTGTAGGAATACATGAATAAATATGTTCCTGTCTGAAAGAGCACAATGTTGCTCTGAGCAAATGCAGAAACTAACAAAAGGCATCAATAAAAAAGAGGACGTGGCATTTTTATGTCATACCACACAATTTAATTTTATGACTAAATGGTTGCTGTGGAAAAGGTGTGTGGCACCAAAACAACAAGAGCCATTACTTTATGACACTGGGAAGCCACTATTTAGCTCTTTAAGCTTTATCCCTCCAGGTTTCTTTCCTGTGACATTAGATTTAACTACTGTTTTTATGGGATAATGCATGTTTCTTCAACAAATAGTTACAGCAAAGCAGAGAACATGACTCACATCAGAGGCCGTTGATTGTTAAAGAATAAATGGCATCTCATATGCATGACTGTAAGATAAGGGCGATGACATTTGTTCATCTTAAGGAGTTTTCATGCGAGGATGATGTAACAGGGAGAAGAAAACTTCACCTCAGACAGAAGTCAAACTAAAAAAATTACCCTTTTTGTGTTACTGTCATCGTTTACCAGTGTGTTACCGTTAAATGTACCTCTAATAATCACAGAGTTGTATAAGTTACAGATAAATGTAACAGGGTGGCTTTGAGCTTAATGCTAACATCACTTTGTTAACACTCATAGTGATAACATTAGCATCTTGCTGTTAAGCAGATCTACTGTTCAGTCAAGTGTGTTGGCTTGCAAACATTTCCTAATTAGCAGGGATGTTTAGGGATGTTTGTAGGTATTTAGTCAAAAACAAAGCATTGGACAAGATACATTTTTAACCTGATGGTGGCGCTAAATGATATCAGGGGATCATTGATGTTGTAAGCTTTGTGTTTGAAGAGATCCACGGATTGCTAAACTGTTTTCATTTCCTGACTACTTTTATGTATCTTCTCGTGTCCTGTCCCGACTGCACCCTGTGCAAAACACTGAAGCCAGGCTGCAAACAGACGAAGATCCCAGATCACATTAATCCTCACAACACTTTACTGGCTCCTCATAAATTACACAATTGATTTCAAGATACTGCTGATAGCATGCAAAAGCCTGTATGGTCTTATTTCACTAAAGAGCTCTAGACTCTCACATCTCTATGACACTTCGATCATCTGACCCTGAATGGTGCGTCCCAGGAAAGGTCTCCAGTCCTCTCTGATGAGAAAAAAATTCTGAAAATCTCATCTTTCCTGACTTGCATTTTTATTTCTATTTTCTTTATTTCCGCTAGCAGGGCTGAACAGATTATTCAAAAAAGCTGTAATCTGTTTCAAATGACCACCTTACGCACATTCTCATGACCTTTGTGGTCAAAAACTTTGAAAAGTGGATGATCGTTTTCTCTTAAGTACAGCATTGAGCATTTCTGTGGAGGGTTAAAGGTCGCCTGCTGTCAAACTGTCCCAAGTATGATGAAGGGGAGGCTTTGCAAGAGCTGACAAGCTGGCATTTGTTTGAAATGGAAAATATTAGCAGGGATTTTAATAAAGGTTATTGTTGGAAATAAAAATGCGGAGGAGGTTTCCTAGATCACTCCATGATACAGTCATAAAGCTTTCCCAATGACAGATGAAGGAGACCTGTTTAAAATGGTAACCTCACTGGCATCTGCTGCACTGGAACATGTCCGTTCCTGCATCACCTGGTCTGTTGTTGTGAACTCATTCAATCTGATCACTCTGGCTACAGTAACTGCAACAAAGGCACCCTCTTTTCCAAACACTTACAAGCAATGCATGGAAACTTAATCAGAAACTGTGCCAAGTGATATTAACATTTCTCCCTCGACAAAATAGCAAGTCTAAAACACGACACTTTGAAATAGAGAACTGACATTAAATGACATTTAAAATGTTGATAATCTTGTCTATTCTTGCTCGAACCTGTAATAATCCAAAATTACAAACCACAAAAACCTGGCAACACAAACTATTTTGAGCCATCACTCATCAGACTTCACTTTGGGGCATTCAAAGGATACTTACTTCAACTATGCACTGTGTTTTCACAGACAAATACAGACTAGTAGAGATGCATTTCTGCCTGCAGAGGGAGGATAGAGGATAGCTTTCTGTGAGGAGAAGTGATGATGAGCATTGTTCAATCAGGGACATTAACAGCAAAATGACAGTTGATAAGAATTCAAGAAACATGTATAATAAGCAAGACTTAAAGATCTTTTCAGTGTTCAGTTGTCCACAAATACAGAGGCCTAAAGCAATGTGTTAAAAAGTAAAGATGATGGCAATATAATTTGCTTTAGACTAAGAATTACACAAATAGATGTCCTGAGGCCTCGACAAAGAAAAACACACAAGCTCACACACTTGAGCAAACACTTGCACGAAATCATGCTCTACACTTTGTTTCATTTAAGACAGCAGCACCCTCTGGTGTACATATGGCAGACTCACTTCTCATAGCTTCTGGTGTACCTAAGTGCTCCGTCCCAGATTTCACTCTGTAGTCAGAATAAAGATGCACACTTAATCTTATAGCCTGAAATGGGGTGATAGCTGGGGGACTTAGTGGTTTAGATTTTGCAGTAGAAAACATCATAAGTCTTGCTTTAAAGTTTTCATTCACACAAGATAAACTGTACAGGACTAAAATACAGTTGTAGCTTACAAAGATGACACACCACACTGTAACAATAACCTGTTAAAAGTCAAAGTAGGAGTGAGAGTATAAATGTAGAAAAATAGACCTCTAAAAGGAAAAAGCAGGTAGAATTGCCTCTTATAGACTGTTAAATCAGTTTGATCAGTGTTATAGATGTATTAAAGTATAAGCACTGTAGCTGATTATTGTTATCGTTTGTTAATTCAAATTATATAATAATACATCAATATTTTTCTGTCAATTTATGTTCTGTAATCTCTGAATAATAGGGAAAAGATTTCCTGTGAAATTAAGAAATTAGAGGTATAAAGTAGCAAACAATGAAAATTCTCAACTTCCATAACTACCTCTTGATTATACTGAAGTGAAATACTTGAACCAGCCTAGCTGTGCTATTGGTCTAGATACAATGTTTTAAGTCTGTGCCACAGACATGGTGAGGTCAGATGACACCCTCAGTTATATTAACACAGGCAGACACCTAATTTTATACAGGACATGCAGCTGTTTTGGGGGAATGAAGACACAGTCATGAGTGACAAAGAGTACATAAATGAACAACAAATGTCAGAAGTGCAGCAGAAAACTTTACTCCCCTTGACAAGGGACACTGTGTACAAATGGGATTTTAGGACAGTGGACTCCAAAACGATATGATCCCATATTTGTAAATCATTAATCGATGACTAATCTAAATACTAACTTGTGTTAAAAGTATCCTTTTGTTTGTATTGTCATTAAGCAGTCTCATTTATGTTAATGTAAAATGGGTCTACTTTGGAGGGCAGAATGTCAGCTGGATGCGCTTAACATCTACGCATGCTCAGACCAGAGTTTTCTGATCCGCGCATGCGCAGATCGCCTAAGCGGTCATTCATTATAAAGCCGCAAGTTGCTCTGTCTCTTTCCACCTTCAGCCATTTTGACAATGTTAGGAGCTGTGGGACGCTGCTGCACCGGGGCTCTGCAGGCTCTCAAGCCTGGGGTCCAGCCCCTGAAGGCTCTCGTTGGATCCCCGGCCGTCCTTTCACGTAAGTCCCACATGCTTGGTTCTTAAGTCCGAGATTTTTCAAGGAAAAAACTCTTTCACATGCCTGTCAGAGAAGGGCAGGGACACTGCTAACGTTAGCAGCTGCTAGCAACACGCTGGCTGCCCTGACGGTGCTGGAGTAGGCCTTAATTGTTAAATATCAAACTTGAAATTTATTAGAGCTATTTCAAAATGTTAGATGGGTACACCTGCGAGTGTTTGCTATTATAGAGAAATGTCATGCATCAAGAAATAAGTAGACTGCGTTTCCTGTGTGCTAGCACGAATGACCTTTGTGTAATGACATGAGGTGGTGTGAGACTGTGCAGGGGCTGCTAACTTCAGATTAGCATTACAAGTTGCTTTTTAGCAGGGTTTCACCGGTACGTTTAATCAGCAAGATCGGACAGTCTGTAGTGTTTACACTTAAATTCAACAAGTTTTGAGCAGCAACAGAAAAAGCATGATAATAACAGATCAACTTTTAACTTTTGCCGTCAATTATAGTGGCTTTAGCAATGTTAGCTAAAAGTACATTTCATTCATCTGACTTTCCACGTCAGTGTTATTGCAGGGGTAAAAAACTTATAACGGTGTTTGTAAACACTTAGTTACATCCATTATTTAATGTAAAAATGCTGATGGTTTTTTAGGAGTCACTCAGTCGTTTTAACTTTGTTTTTGGTCGTGATATGACTTGACATTGACACGGAGCGGCCCGACGCGACGTTGTCCTGCAGGGGAACTAACATGACTGGCTTAAGAGGGTCACGGCTGCAGCGCAGGTGAAAAACAGTGGGCTAAGTGCACATACTGTGTGTTTTGCTCTTCAGGCAGAGATTATGTCGCACCTGCCGCCGCTGCCGCAACCGCCGCCGGGCATATTGTTGCTGTCATCGGTGCCGTCGTCGACGTCCAGTTCGATGAGGGCCTTCCTCCCATCCTCAACGCCCTGGAGGTCGCCGGCCGTGAATCCAGGCTAGTCCTGGAGGTGGCACAGCATCTTGGTAAGCAGTTATGGAGAATAATCTACAATCCTGAAGCTATGAGAAGACAAAATATTACGACATTTACAAAGAGGACAAAAAATGGAAATCATGTTTATGTTTTTAGGGGAGAACACAGTGCGTACCATTGCTATGGATGGTACCGAGGGTCTGGTCCGTGGTCAGAAGGTTCTGGACACTGGTGCCCCCATCAGAATCCCAGTGGGTCCAGAGACCTTGGGCAGGATTATGAATGTCATTGGTGAGCCCATCGACGAGAGGGGTCCCATCTCCACCAAGCAGTAAGTTCACTTAAAGAATAATAAACACTTACATTTAGGTAGTGTCTTTACAACAGAGATTCTCTTGCAGAATGACAATATTTAAATAACATTATCATGTACAAACAGGTGTTAAGGGACCTAGCATAACAAAGGGCCTTGCAAATATTAAGATTTTGGAGTGTTTCCCTCTTTTAGAAATAACTTGGATAATGTTTTTTCTTCCCCCAAAGGACTGCACCCATCCACGCTGAGGCTCCTGAATTCACTGACATGAGTGTGGAGCAGGAGATTCTGGTGACTGGCATTAAGGTGGTGGACCTGCTGGCCCCCTATGCCAAGGGAGGAAAGATTGGTAAGTGTTTATGAAATGTACGCACCTGATTATTTCTTCAGGTATGATAAATGATGGCTTTCAAACTGGATTCAGTGTTTTTTATCATGAAGCTGAACCCCTGTTTCTCATCGTCACAGGTCTGTTTGGTGGTGCTGGTGTCGGAAAGACTGTATTGATCATGGAGCTGATCAACAACGTGGCCAAGGCCCATGGTGGTTACTCTGTGTTTGCCGGTGTGGGAGAGCGTACCCGCGAGGGAAATGACTTGTACCATGAGATGATTGAGTCCGGTGTCATCAACCTGAAGGACACCACCTCCAAGGTGAGGAATTTGGAAGGCATCATAGATATTTAAGTTGTGACAGATGGGGGAAACAGTGGAAACATGGCCAAGAGCTAGAAAAGAGCTAGAAAAACTACTCACCCAAAATCCTTGTCACTGCCAGGTGGCGCTGGTGTACGGACAGATGAACGAGCCCCCCGGCGCCCGTGCCAGAGTGGCCTTGACCGGACTGACTGTAGCTGAGTATTTCCGTGACCAGGAGGGTCAGGATGTGCTGCTCTTCATCGACAACATCTTCCGCTTCACACAGGCTGGTTCTGAGGTAAAAACTACCAACTGCTGTAAAACTACCATCATGTTGTATGAGCAGGAACTGCACCACCACAAGATAAATTTATGGAAGTAAATAGGGTTACAACTTTGAATCCAGACAAATTGTGTGCAGAAATGATATGACAAAGGCTTTATACTGACTGAAGTGATGTGTTACTCCTCAGGTGTCTGCCCTGCTGGGTCGTATCCCCTCTGCTGTGGGTTACCAGCCCACTCTGGCCACTGACATGGGTACCATGCAGGAGAGAATCACCACCACCAAGAAGGGCTCAATCACATCTGTGCAGGTAAACAGGACATTAAGGAGGAGAACTGACTCCAGCTGCATGATGACTTATTGTTTTTGCTAGACCTCTTTTTAAAAGATGGTCGATGAAGAATATTAATGTTATATTGGATCATTGTCTCTACCAGGCCATCTATGTGCCCGCTGATGACTTGACTGATCCTGCTCCCGCCACCACCTTTGCTCACTTGGACGCCACCACTGTGTTGTCCCGCGCTATTGCTGAGCTGGGTATCTACCCTGCTGTCGACCCCCTGGACTCAACCTCCCGTATCATGGACCCCAACATCGTCGGAGCTGAGCACTACGATGTCGCCCGTGGTGTGCAGAAAATCCTTCAGGTTTGTACTTTTCAAAACTTGTATGTTTGACTTAGAATCTAACTGAACAGGCCTAACAGGTTATTCTCCCCCTGTAGGACTACAAATCCCTGCAGGATATCATTGCCATCCTGGGTATGGATGAGTTGTCTGAGGAGGACAAACTGACTGTGGCCCGCGCCCGCAAGATCCAGCGTTTCCTGTCCCAGCCCTTCCAGGTGGCCGAGGTCTTCACTGGCCATTTGGGCAAGCTGGTACCCCTCAAGGAAACCATCAAGGGCTTCAAGAGCATCCTTGGTGGTAAGTGCACTAGTCACCTATATGATTTGCTATCTCTCTGCGCCAAGCCCTTGACTACATCTGCTTTATTTGAACATTGCTAATCTTTCTCTTGTACCTGTGTCCTTTTGCAGGTGAGTACGATGCTCTGCCCGAGCAGGCCTTCTACATGGTCGGCCCCATCGAGGAGGTCGTCCAGAAGGCAGAGAAGCTGGCTGAGGAGCACTCATAAACATCCAACAAATCTAAACTGTTGTGGGAAGAAGAGAAGCAAAAGGAGAGGGGGTCTTGTGGTTAGGAGCACTTGGTTTGTAAAACATGTCAAAATTCAAAATGTACCTGTCTCGTCATCCTGAAAGAAAGTTCTATTTAATGTTTCCAATGAAAGATGGAATAAAACACACTGTCTTTACAAAAAACTGCTTGTCAGCTGTATATTTCATTAAAAGCTTTAATAGTTGATGTTGAAAGTCTTATTCCTATTGGAATTTCATAAAATGGCTGTTCTCATCCTTGACCACAAGATGGCAGTCTTGAGCCATGTTATGCTCTCCAAACTGTTGCAGCTTGTAATATGTTGAAATAAAATGGTGGACAAACATTTGGGTGAGTGTTTGTTTCAACTCTGCAAGCGGGTCATATGAGGCCGTGTTTGCACAGAAACGTTCATCACATGGTTGAAATCAATTTAGAAATGGAAAACATGGAATGAGTCGTCTTTTATTGGATGAAAGA
>JAQNCA010000021.1:3398790-3421583 GCA_029783725.1 Acanthurus tractus
GGGATGGAGCTGCAGGCTTATGCCAAAGCTGGAGCTGTAGCAGACGAAGTCCTCTCATCAATCAGGACTGTGGCTGCTTTTGGCGGTGAATTAAAAGAAGTGCAAAGGTAAAAATCTCCCAACTGATAACTGAACAATTCCTTTTTCTACTTTGGTTGTAGGAAATAGTTGAAGATTTACTTTTTCCTCCACTTTTATTGATTCAGCTTAGGTAATCTTAGATGAACTCCACTCCTCTGTCACAGGTACGACAGGAACTTGACCGCAGCTCAGCGCTGGGGCATCAGAAAAGGTCTGATCATGGGTTTTTTTACTGGATTTATGTGGCTGGTCATCTTTCTGTGCTATGCTCTGGCCTTTTGGTATGGCTCCAGTCTGGTGGTGGACACTGAGGAGTACACACCAGGAACACTACTGCAGGTACCCCACTTCCCACGCTGACAAAATATGAATTTATATGCTTATTTGGTTTGCTACAGCTGCTGCTTCCATAATTTATTGGCCATCATAAACAGCCTTTGCTTATTTGATTTTAAAGTTTAGATTGGTTCTGTGAATGGAATATTTCTCAAGCCCCCCAGTGTTTCATCACCTCTGAAATCTCCCTTTTCTTTAGTTTGTATTGCTTGCATAGACAAAACAGTGCAAGACAAAACAAAAAAGTGCTGCTATGATAAAAGCCTTGCAGAAATTCACCAAAACTGTGTTCAACTCCACATATGCTGCACTGACAAATATAGCTAATTTGCATGTGCAACATGGCACCTTGTGACGGTGTTTTGTGCTGAGTGAAAAGGTTATAATAAACTGACCTTTATTTCAGGTGTTCTTCGGTGTGTTGATAGCAGCCATGAATCTGGGGCAGGCCTCTCCATGTCTGGAGGCGTTTGCTGCAGGTCGTGGAGCTGCTACCATCATCTTTGAGACTATTGACAGAGTGAGAATGCTTGATGTTAAAATTTTGCCAGATATTGATCCTTACTAGGTACTGTATTTTCACTAGAAACTTCTTATTGACAAGTCTTGTTCTTTTAATGTGTTACTGCCAGGAGCCTGAGATCGATTGTTTATCGGAGGCTGGATATAAACTTGACAGGGTCAAAGGAGATATCGAGTTTCACAACGTGACTTTTCACTACCCCTCCAGACCTGAAGTCATGGTACTTGTGTGCTTCTTCACTCTTTACTGTAGAAAAGTAGAAGAATTCAGTTTCCGGGAACAGTTTAAAAATTTTAGTGCTTTTGGTTATGAAGTCCTGTGATCTTTGCTCAGATCCTGGACCAGCTCAGTGTTGCAGTCAAGTCAGGGGAAACAACAGCTTTTGTCGGTCCGAGTGGAGCTGGGAAGAGTACTGCGATTCAGCTCATCCAGCGCTTCTACGACCCTAAAGAGGGAATGGTAAGTTTGACTCTGTCAACTCATGTGATTAAAGATTCCCTCGACACACTGTGGCTGCCGCTTCCTTCCTTTTAAGCTTCGTTCTAGTCGTTTCAAAAATAACCATTCCCTGAGGGTGATAGAAGTACATGATAATCTCTTTCATTATTCAGCCAATGGGTCCTAACAGCCTCATTTTTCACTTTTACAGGAATTAGAGGTCTTTGAACACCTTATTTTCTTCCTTTTAGCTTCTAGAGATGGAAATAGCCTTTAATAGCAGAATGGAGGTTATGCACAAGATTCAGCAACTGCACCATTTGAAACTAGCATTGCTGCAAAAACACACACATATACATTACAGCTGCAAAGTGGTTTAATAGCATCATCCATCACTTTGGGCAAAACCAGTTGCTCTTTGTGCCCTCTATCTCAGGTGACCCTGGACGGTCATGACATCAGAGGGCTGAACATCCAATGGCTGCGCTCACTGATTGGCATTGTGGAGCAGGAGCCTGTGCTGTTTGCCACCACCATCGCTGAGAATATACGCTACGGCCGACCGGGCGTCTCCATGGAAGACATCATCAGCGCCACAAAGGAGGCCAACGCCTACAACTTCATCATGGACCTGCCTCAGGTTTCACGATTTAAAAGTCCTCATACGCAAGAAAGCAAAAGCGCAAAGTATTTACAAGGCAAATAAAGCTCCCTTTCATTTTCACCTTGAACAGAAATTTGACACCCTGGTGGGGGAGGGTGGAGGTCAGATGAGTGGTGGTCAGAAACAGCGAATCGCCATCGCTCGGGCGCTGGTCAGGAATCCTCGTATCCTGCTGCTGGACATGGCAACATCTGCCCTCGACAACGAAAGTGAGGCTATTGTTCAAGAAGCTTTGGATAAAGTAAGTTTGATGGTTTATTATGTAGTTTGTGTTGCCTGATGGAGACACAATGCAAAGTCCTCCACTGCTTTCTTCAGCACAACAAAGCTACATTTTACAGTGATTTCAGTTTCCTGTTTTTGAGAAAACATGGATCCACACTGAGCTCAGATACAGATGTTTCGATCACACTTTCAACAGATAAAGGTTTAAATATTCATACAACAGTGCAGTTAAAGAGGGGAATCTAATAAACAAATAGACCTGTTGTCAGTCAGTCATGAAATAAAGACGATGAATACTCTGCCATCAGTACTGAAAATATCAGATCATTTTCCCAAAAATGAGGATTATTGAGTAATCGAAAGACTTTTTCTGAGTCGCAAACAAAAATAATGCAACAACACATATCTGATTTTGCTGCAGGTACGCATGGGTCGCACCACCATCTCTATTGCTCACAGACTGTCCACCATTAAAAATGCTGACGTGATTGTTGGTTTTGAGCACGGCCGAGCTGTGGAGAGGGGCAAACACAATGACCTTCTGGAGAGGAAGGGGGTCTACTTCACTCTTGTCACCCTGCAGAGCCAAGGAGACAAAGCTCTGAACGAGAAGGCCCGGCAGAGTAGGTCTAACTTTCTGTAAAAGTTTTGTATTGCACTAAATCTTTGCTTTAGGAGAGATTATTCATCCATGTAGAGCGTAAAATCTCTGGACTGTGATCACCAAGCCTTTATTGGATCTCTTTCATTAGTGGCTGAAAAAGAAGAAGAGCCAGGGAAGCTTTCCAGAGCAGGCAGCTACCGCGCCAGTTTGAGGTATTACACAAACACATTCCCCATCACCTCCTGCCCTTTATCTCTCGCTCATTTGCTTACTTGTGTATAATATCCATTTGCATGTTCCTGACTGTGCATCTAAATAGGATTATTACAGTCGTCATTTTGTGGCTGAAATTAAGTTTTGTCATGGCAGAAACTGCTACCTTCATTTACTTAATTACCCTTTTACATTCACTTCAACATTTGGAGCGTTTAGCTGACACTATCATCCAGAGCCACTTACAAATGGCGCAACAGCAGAGGAGGCTTAAGGTCCTCTATCACCACCATTACAAGCACCCAGTAATGAGCGCTGGAAGAGGAACAAGAACAGTCGAGTAGTCATCCATTGCTGTGTCCTTAGAATATCCCTGTGCGCGAAGCGATGGGTAGAGTAGTTAACAGCAGTTCACAAGCCATTTTATGACTTGGTGAGTGTTTTTCATTTTTGCAGAGCCTCGATTCGCCAGCGGTCCAGATCTCAGCTGTCCAATCTGATACCAGAGTCCTCAGTTCCCATCACTGGAGAGCTTGGCCCCAGAGCCTACGCTGTGACACAAGCAGACAAGGTGTGTGTGTGTGCAGGAGTGTTTGCATACATTTTGTGTGTGTGTGTGGGTGTGTGGGTGAAGCGGGAGTGTAAAACAACGTGTTAGAAAAGTGTTCATGGTACTGTAGCTTTCTTTTTCTTTATATCAATCCTTACATAGCATCCAAAGCTAACAGCTTTTCCTTCCATATGCCTGCTGATGTGTTTTTGTCCGTGTGAACGCTCAGAACGCCATCACAGAGGAGGAGGAGGATGAACTTGTCGAGCCCGCTCCAGTTGCCAGGATCCTCAAGTACAACATACCTGAGTGGCCTTACATGCTCTTTGGATCCCTTGGTGCTGCTGTAAATGGAGGAGTGAACCCTGTTTACTCTCTGCTCTTCAGTCAAATCTTGGCTGTGAGTGTCGAGCTCCAAACAGATATTGTGAAACACACAAATCCTCCACAGTGCACTTTAGAAATTTGATGGTCTGTATTAACTTGTTTGTGCTCATGGGCATGTGTGTGTGTGTTTGTGTGTGTGTGTGTAGACTTTCTCAATAACAGATCCTGCGGTTCAGAGGAGGGAGATTGATAGTGTCTGCGTGTTCTTTGTCATGGTTGGCGTGGTCTCTTTCTTCACCCAGATGCTGCAGGTAGAGTAACAGTCTGCCTTTGTGAGACTGATTGCTTCGGTGCTTCTTCCTTCACCCCCTGCTTGTGTTCAAGGTTGGGGGAAAGTCACAGGACACCTGCTTTATTTTGGTTAATGAATAGCTTCTTGGGATGAAAGGGATTCGTTCTACATCCTGCTGTTGTATAACTGAGCTCTAATTTCCTGGAGGAAAGGAGAGCGATGGACAGTCTTTTTCAGGCTACTCATATATTACATTAGGTTGTAGAGGGCTGTGATGGTATTTTGGATTTAATAAAAGTTCTTCCTCGATGTGTGTGTCTCCAGGGTTATGCCTTCTCAAAGTCTGGGGAGCTGCTGACCCGCAGGTTACGGCGGCTTGGCTTCCACGCCATGCTCGGCCAAGAGATCGGCTGGTTTGATGATCACAGAAACAGCCCCGGAGCTCTGACCACACGTCTGGCGACAGATGCCTCACAAGTTCAAGGAGTGAGTTATAGCCTCAGTAAAAAAAGATAATTATTTCGGAAAGCCGTTTAGTCCCATATTCAACCACAAAATGATATTAAAAAGCTAATGGGCGGAGATTTGTATTCAACACAGCAAGCCACTTTTCTAATATTAAAAACAATTTTCAGAAGATGATAAATAGAGCTCACAACCTGCAGAATCAATTACTCCACCCACTAATAAAACCAGAATGATTTTTCATTAGTTTTAAAAGGATATCTTATCGAAAAAAGTAGAAAATTACAGGACTAACTTTTAAAACCCAAACACTGCCACCGATTATTCTTCGGGAATAATAAATTTTTGTAGTTTTTGTTGTATTTTGTCCGTCAGTGTGGAAATTAGCACATTGTCCCACATCATTAAAAAAGTAATGTGACACTTCTTTTCCATTCATCCTCTCTTAAGGCCACAGGCTCACAGATTGGCATGATTGTCAACTCCCTGACCAACATCGGTGTGGCCGTCCTCATGTCCTTCGTCTTCAGCTGGAAGCTCACGCTGCTCATCCTGTGCTTTTTGCCCTTCATCGCTCTGTCAGGTGGCTTCCAGGCTAAGATGCTAACAGGCTTTGCAAAGGAGGACAAGCAGGCTATGGAGGCCGCCGGACAGGTAAGATACTATTTTTAATGTACAAGCCTCCTGCTTGAAAATAACAATTCTGATAATGAGTGACAAGTTAAAAGCATCCTCTAAATGATCCTGCCAACCTCCAGGTGGAGGGTGACATCAGATGACTTATTTACTGACAGCGGATAAGAAATAGCACAACAATGGTTTCTATTTTAACTCCAGGCTTCAGCTTTTTCTCACCCATGGAGAGAAGCTCTACAACCCTGCAGATGAACTCAGATACTAGTGCAACAGCCTTTTATTAGGTGTTACTGTACTTTGGCAAGCTGGGAACAGATCTAACAACATTAGGCCCACTTTCTGCCTGGTCCAATGCAATTATGGTACTGAAACACACAGCTGATGAAGGGCCAGCACAGTGAGAGCAAAAAAGTTCAAAATCAAGAAAAAGTATTCAAAAGTCCATTTAATATGAACTTTCTTTAGCTATCTTAATAATCCCGATGCAGTAAACCTCACCCATCCAAATAAAGTGGATTAGATGAAAGTTTAATGATCCCCATGGGGGAAATTGGCTCACTGTAGCAGCATAAAATAGGATATAGATAAGAACAGAGCAAATGCTTTACCCTTATCTTCTTTTACTTCAAAGATTAAAAAAACACTTAAGAATGAGAAACAGCTTCTATTCAACGATCATCCTTCTTGGCCATTTTTTCCAACCATTCTTGAACTGCTTTTATTTGCAGATATCCGGCGAGGCACTGAACAACATCCGCACCATAGCAGGTCTCGGCAAAGAGAGGAGCTTTGTGGAGATGTATGAGACTCAGTTAGAAGCTCCGTATAGAGCAGCCTTGAAGAAGGCAAATGTGTACGGAGCCTGCTACGGTTTTGCCCAGTGCATCATCTTCTTGACCAACTCCGCCTCCTACAGGTTTGGAGGTTACTTGGTGCGACAGGAGGGACTTCATTTCAGCTTGGTGTTCAGGTAAGAGGAGAAGGGCTGTTGAGCTTTGAGCCGTTTTGTTTGCTTCTCCATTGAATTCACTCCAGGCCACACTGCTTTGTCACAGTTTTGTTTCAGCTCTTTTAACATTTCAACCTTTTTTGTTTAGTCCTTGTGGCTGAAAATCTCCTTGCAATTTATATGATTCATTTTCAATTCAGAGCATTTTGTTTGTCCAACAAGGTGCACTTAGATGCAAGAAGGTTTGCACAAAAATGCACAAATAATTCATTCACATGCGCACAACATTTTTTTCCTCACTGGGATGAAATTGCTGCAAACTGCAGTCTTGCATTTTTTTGAACAGTCACTGATACACTACAGTCACTACTTGCATTGCATTTTCTCTGACTGCTTTACAACAAAAGCCAACCTGTGTTTTACTATTTGAACAGGCCTAGCCTAGTCCGATGAGCATGAACTGAAGAAGCCCCTTGGATAAGAGGCGAAATGTCCTCACAGACAAATTACTGAGTCCAGTTGCCTTTGATTTATTTGCCCAGAGTACTATTTGAAAGCCTTTAAGGTGAGGTAGCAGCAACAGGAAAAGTTAGGTTTGCATTTGCAGTAACATCTCAACTGTGGGAAATTTAACAGCAAACACTGAGACTGATGCTGACGAGATGAAACTCAAACCAGTAACATGACAATCGGTAACAGAGAGCAATTACAGAATGTAAAAATGTTTCACAGCTGTTGGTGAGACATGCCAAGCACAAACAATATCAAAGCCTAGGATTGATTTCATGAATATTTTATGAGTTCTTACTTTAAAATAAAAGCTCAAATCATATGGAGCCTGTCCTGTATTGAGAGAGACAGCTGATAACTCGCATTACATTCTTGTCCCTGGCAGAGTCATTTCAGCCATCGTCACCAGTGGCACAGCTCTCGGCAGAGCCTCCTCTTACACACCAGACTACGCCAAGGCCAAGATTTCAGCAGCACGTTTCTTCCAGCTGCTGGACCGTGTGCCTCAGATCAGCGTCTACAGCGGCAAGGGAGACAAATGGGTATGAAGGCATCTGTTTTGCCGCTGTATGTGTTGCGTGCTGTGGTGCCACTTTGCACACTCAGTGTGTCATAAAAAATGACTCAGAAGGGGTTTTCGATGACAAGGCTAATTTCTCATTACTTTCCAGTTAATCACAGGGAAAAAAAAGTTCTTCCCTCAAACACAGTCCTTAATATCTTTTGAATAATTCAAATAAGTAACTAAGAGTAAATAGAAATTTTAAGTTATTAAAATCAAGGGGCAAATCTTTACTACCTGTGTAACTGGTGAATTCAACCTGCCTTTAGTGGACAGAAGGGGGCACCCTAACACACTAAGGATCCAACACCAACCTTTCGCCTCTCTCCCTCTCCTCTTCTGCTATTATTTTCAGGATAACTTCAAAGGGAACCTTGATTTCATTGACTGCAAGTTCACCTACCCCACCAGGCCAGACATCCAGGTCCTGAATGGACTGAGTGTGTCTGTGAAGCCTGGACAAACGCTGGCCTTTGTGGGCAGCAGCGGCTGTGGGAAGAGCACCAGCGTTCAGCTGCTGGAGAGGTTTTATGATCCTGACTTTGGCAAAGTGGTGAGGAAGACACACAACTTAACACTGCATAAGTACAGTGGTACAATGAAAATGAAGCGTGTCCTCAATAGTTTGAGTATGAACATCTTAAACGGTACAATTTAAAAAGGTACCATTTAAGGTAGTATATAGAATTGAACTACTTTTACATGAGATTCAGATTACTTATCACAAGTTTGATTTTTTTGCATATTTTAACACAAGGTCGAACTTAAAGAGCCAACTTTATATCGTCGAAGCAGATGTTGACCTTTATTGAAATGTCAGATCTCTCTCATCCTGAAATGAAAAAGTCACACATGTACTCTACTTTCAGTTAATTATACACTCATGAGGCCCTGTTGTACCTCGTGTGTCATTGTGCAATGTGAAATGAGTAATTTGTCAAAGTCAAAGATCCATTGCTGGACATTTAGCGCAGCTGATGATTGAAGTATTTCTGAATCTTATATGACTTCCTTCATTTATCAATCAGACATTTATGCTGACTGTGTGCTTTATAAGAAAAAAAAGCACACTTCACTCAGATGGACGTTTGCTTTTGTGCCAGTAAGGAATCTCTGCCAAGATTCAAATGGCCTTAATTGAGTTGGAAGTAGTTTGGAAACGCACAGTCCTGATTCTCTGTCTGAGATTTAAAAAGGACAGTATCACCTCTGTATAGTTAGGAGTGAAATTACAGTAGAGATGGTGTAATGATAGCTCATTAAGGGGATTGAATTTCTGCTCTTTGATTATTATATTGCTTTCTACTAATGGGAAAATCAATCGCTTCCTGCAGCTGATTGATGGCCATGACTCGAGTCATGTCAACGTGCCCTTCCTGCGCTCGAAGATCGGCATTGTGTCCCAGGAGCCTGTCTTGTTTGACTGCAGCATAGCAGAGAACATCAAGTACGGCGACAACTTGCGGGAAATTAGCATGAATGAGGTCATCTCCGCTGCAAAGAAAGCCCAGCTTCACGACTTCGTCATGTCACTCCCTGAGGTACAGTGGACACTTTGCGCATAATGTTTGTGGTGAGAGGCTTGTAGTAAACAGTGGGGCTGATGAGGAACAGGTACAGCTTAATGCATGTCAAGAGAAGCAGCTGTTAGCTATGTGTGACTCTGATCACTATGTCTTATCTCATTATGAGGAATCATCCTAAATGCAACCAAAAGTTACATGCTAATGTTTCCTCTAATGAGCTTTTCACATCTACTGAGAGCAACAGAGAAAAATCATTATGTCTACAGTTCTTGGTTGATCAGGCAGGCGACAGGTCTGTGTCAGTAAATGTAAAATATTCATCATAAAGATTAATCTGCTGGCTAATTTATGTGCACTCTCGGGGCAAAATTATAACGAACGCATTCATTAGTTTGAAATTGGTTATGACAGCATTCAGGAAAAACACCAACGTATTGGTGTGACCCCTAAAGGCCTGATTCGAAACTAAACAAACAATAACAAACCCAGTCAACATCACTGGCTGATGCAGACTTTAAATTAAAAAGACAAAACAAAGTGAACGTGTTATAGTGGCTTATTGTTTTCACAAAGGACACTTGATCCAGGTTATTATGGCCTGTTGATGTTGCTATGACCTCACAAAAATAGATTTAGAGAAGGCCATTTAAGACTCAAAGCCAATAAGATGTAAAAGTGAAAGTAGGGATAAAACCATATGTGAGATATTCAGTATACATGTTCTTTTCTCTTACCTCAGAAATACGACACAAACGTCGGTGCCCAGGGCTCCCAGTTGTCCCGTGGTCAGAAGCAGCGTATCGCCATCGCCAGAGCAATCATACGTGACCCGAAGATCCTGCTCCTGGACGAGGCCACCTCCGCCCTGGACACTGAGAGCGAGAAGGTAGGCTTTTATTGAAGTGAACAGCACCGTTTTCATTTGCTGAATCAACAAACCTCATCTGACGGCACAGCGCAGCTGCTTGATATTCTCCGGGCACAGAGAGCAAAGAGAGCAGGCACTTAATTATTATTATCATTAACATCATTATCATTCATCATCTCTATTATTATCATCACCAGCAGCTCATCCAGTAGAGCCTCTTGAAGATGAATTTGGTCTGTGGGCCCGTGCAGTAGCTTTTCCACTTCAGAAAGACTGAACCATGCTGAGGACAAAGAGGCCTCTGCAGTGCACTGATCCGCTGTAGCATTCTAATGATAGTAATCAACGCATGATCGTGAAATTGCTTTAATTGTGGGGCTTGCGAGGAGAATTGATGATGGCTACCGCCTGCGCTTGTGTCTGCGAACACTGATTCATATGTGTATTTTTGTGCCTGTGATAGACAGTGCAAGAGGCCCTGGACAAAGCCAGAGAGGGACGGACCTGTATCGTTATCGCCCATCGCCTGTCTACCATTCAGAACTCTGACATTATCGCCGTCATGTCCAGGGGCTTTGTGATCGAGAAAGGAACGCATGACCAGCTCATGGCCCTGAACGGAGCCTACTACAAGCTGGTTACCACAGGAGCACCAATCAGCTAACTGCTTAGGGAAACTGCAGGCAAGGCAGCCAAGAGATACAAAAGAAGAAGTGTTATTTCCATATATTAAGAGGTCAGGAATAGAAGTAAGCCATACTTTAAAATCACAATATGTGTTTATTGGTACAGTATTTATTTTCCTGCTTGGGAACCCATCATGAAGATAGATGGTTTGTTAATCTCACACCCTATTTTGGGATATTATATGGTAGTAACTAATTTTCTTCCTATTTTTCTGCCAATTGTTTCTCCCTTGGATTTTCTAAAGCACTGAAATGAGTGCTCACCAACAGGTAGAAGTGTGTCCCACACCTAAGAGAAGTGCCAACATATAGGGCAGCTATGCAGAGATAAATGTTTGCCAAAATAACTAGACTGTGCTGCACCTTGTACCTTGTGTTGCATGTTTGGTAGGTGGTAATGTGACTTTAAGCTGGTTTCATTAACAGCTACAAAAAAAGTTTACTTGTGAATATCATGCCATATTCAGCCTAATTTTTTGTTATTCATATTCAAACACAGTATTTATGGCAGAATATCCACAGATTGTTACAATTATGTTTGTCCTTATTGTGATATAGAAAAATTATTTTTGCTGAGTGATGCAGGTTATGTGTATAAATAATGAAGTATTTAACTGATTCATTTTATCAATTGTTTCGACAAAATGCATTCTTTCCTTATAGGAATATTAAGATTTAGTAAGAGTTAGATGAGTGGATTGATACAATGCTCTTACCTGTACACTTAATATGAACACAGAGTCAGGTGATTAGCTTAGCATTAAAACAGGAAGCAGAGATAAACAGGAAAGAGTTTGCCTGGCAGCACCTCTTAAGCTCATTACATGAAATGTATTGATACATACTTCCAGTAAACATTTCTGTATACGAAAAGACAAAACAAATGTGCTCTAACATGCTAATTTGTGGAATTAAAAAGTGCTAACTTCAGAGCTAGGCTAGCTGTCTCCCCCGCCTCAAGTCTTGAGACTAGGCTAAGCTAATAAATTCTTGCTGTAGCCTATTAGACAGAAATCATAAAAAAGCGTGTTATGCCTCTTTTGTACAGCCGAATATATTGTTGCTAATTAATTTTAAATTGCTTTATTAACTATATTCCTGCAGAGAGTGTGTGTTTTTCACCGTCAACTGATTTTAACTAAAATGCCTTATGTATGGTCATATTTTTATGCTTTATGTAAAAATTAAATAAAATGTCATTGTCTAAGATGCACTGAACCATGTATAGTACGGAATGATGATGTCTTAATTTATAACAATAATGTGACGTTATTTTNNNNTTGTCTAAGATGCACTGAACCATGTATAGTACGGAATGATGATGTCTTAATTTATAACAATAATGTGACGTTATTTTGTATCTGAGCAGTTTTAAGTAAATACAGGCTGTCAGATGAAGTCAACAGTAATGTTTGTTGCTGTGAGTCAGAGAAAGAGCAGGAGACTCGCGGTTAATCAATAATATGGGTAATTGAATGTTCAAGAAATGTTCACGTTAATCTTCGTAACTGAAAATAAGGTCACACATTCACAATTTAAAATCTTATCTTATCCTACCTTACTACTCACGGTTCGTGCCAAGAAAAGCAGTGGGCTCAATTACGATGCTAATGCTAGGAGGGAGTGACCAATGCCGCTAACGGCTGTTTAAGGCGATGTGACAGTTAACAGATTAACCTGAAAAATACGCAACAAAAACCGAAACTACATCGATAAAGGTTAGATATTATTGCTAACACGAACAGATTTAACTCAAAAACTGACATAACTCACCAAACCTGATAGTTAAAAAGCATGAAGGTTAAAGGCGAGCTTACCGTTGTCTGACAGTTGACATAAAATATCGGCAGTTTGAAAGACAGATACAATCACACACTAAAATTGTAGAAGTCAATTTCAAAGTTATGTTTCTCACTTACCATTGTGGTGGGTTTTATCATAATATATCAGCTAAACCTGGTCAAAACTCCGGTCCTTTGTCTCTTTGTTGTACCTTTGAGTGTTTAAAAGCTAACAGGTGTTTTCAGTTGAGCTAATTGGACCTCTTCTGCCTTTAAAAGTGGGCGGGGTTATGCTACTTGCGATTACGTCAGGTCTCGCGACTGTGTAGATTGGCCTGATTAAATACAATAAAATAAAAATAACATCAATTTAAAGAAATTTAGGGAAAAAAGCCTATACGTCTTAATTAACCACCGATAGGTTAAAATTATAGAAAAACTAATTTAAAGTAATGCAGGTGAAATACAATTTTCTAGGTTTTTCCTCTGTATTTATTACATATTTCCCATAATTCACCGTTTTCTTTTTTGTACTTGCAAAATTTAATCATTTAATATAATCTTTATTTTCAGACTGAAGTGATGAAAAAGCCAGTAAGTAATGAAAATGTTAAAGTAAATGTAGTGATAAAGCTATTTTTATTTCTATCACCAGTGTGTAGCTGACTTTGTTTGCATTAACCTGCTGTCTAAATGCTACAAGTGCAATTTTAGCTACAGAAATATTTACAGTTCATGGATACTTAACATGACCTGCCCTGGCTGGTGTAATATTAAGGCATAAATTAAGATTGACAGGCAGCTTAAAAGGCCGCTGCTCACTTCAAATAAGCAGTTATTTAACTTAAAAGAGGTTAAGAAAAATACAACACTTTCATTTTCATACAATATGAGATGTAAGATTGTATTCATAACCTTCATGCCTTTTGTTGGTGTTTGGGGTCCATGGATGCACCACTAAATGAGAGAAAATGGCTCCTGCTTTCAACTGCATTACCACAAGATGGTAAGTTTGATGGAAAAACAAGGGCAAGAAAATGGTCAGTGTGATGGATTACATATCTCAAGCAAGTTTCTCTCTCAGCACACAGCAGAAATGAATACAAATCACATGCTGCCTGTGAGGTGCTGAAGAATACCCACTTAAAAAAGGGTTGGCATGCTTTGCAACACCTCATTAAGTAGGCCTACATGTGATTTGTGTTTAATCGTCCAGGACGAGCAAAAATCAGTAGTGCAGCCACACGAATGTGAAGCAGGAATTCTGTTTTCCTGCTGTCAGTCAGTTGTTCAAATGACAAGATGATATGCTTGTAATAAATAGAGAAGTGCTGTTAGGGATTTTCTGTACCAGCATAGCAAAACACAACTGCATTAAAACCTGCTGCTCTGAAACGCCTCCCTCTGAGACCCATGTTGGGATAATGCATGGCAGGGCTTCCTGCTATGTGAAGATAATGCTGGATGGCAGCATTTCAGGGCTTAGCTGTTTATAGCGGAGAGCTGCTGTAGGCCTCTCCCTCTACTTTTTCACTTACATAAACTAAACCATGAATAAGCAGTTTGATAGCATAACACAGCTACTTAAGAACTCCGTGACTGAATGAATTCTTGACTCTGACAGGAATATTTAATCTGACATGGACGCCTGATTCTCTATTCCGTGTTAACGTGTGTTGATGCGGCCGCTTGTGACAGCCGTACCATCGGGGTGCAGATGTCAAAGACACTCCATCAGTTAGTGGTAATATGTGATCACACCACACTGACCTCTGGGAAATTGAGTCTTTAATCACGACATCTCCAAAACCCAGACTCCAGGTAAATTAGCATTCCTCAGATGCAATCTAATCTCACAGCCTCTCCTGCCAATTCATTCGGCGAGAGGACACTGTTTGACTTTGTGCCATGTAATGTCAATGCAATTCTGATTGATGAAAACAGGCGCCGGAGGCGACTGATGTGTCTCTGTTGGGTGTGAGAGATAAGCAAGCTCCGCTGTGTTTTGTATGAACTCAGTATATATTCGCGGAAACACACACAACGCAGGCGAACACAGAGAGACTAATATATGAAAAATTCCTCTTTTGGAATCTCAAATGTTGCTTACTTTTAATCGTAAACAATATTTTCCCCAGAGTTGACTTGTGTAATTCCTCATACATTTTTAAAAACTGTGCTAATGATTCATTGAGTTCAAACTCACACGAGCTTCACTGGGTGCAGCTGCAGTCTCATGAATTATTGTGTGAGCTGCTCATATTTACATCTCCCCTTTAATTTCCCATAAGGACAATTTGTTTTACTGTCTTCCTGCCTCGGACTCACCTGCTGTGTGCAGGGCAGCAGGTCTCCAAAGGATTTAAAGTGCTGACCGTCAAGAAGCCATTACAGCTCACTGAAGGGATGGCCGGCAAATTGGTTGGCTTGCAGGAGTAGTAAATAAGATGGAGGAGACCCCTGTTTTTTTGCCTTGTCAATAGCTGGCCTTAGGGCAGCTGTGTTTTGAGTCAGAATTTAAATGTGGTTGAGGCTCGGGAGGAGAAAAAAAGAATAAATTATAATGAGACGTGGCTTCAGGTTAGAGGGAGCATAAAGAGAAAGTTCCATGTTTGATCTGAGACGGCTGCTGAAGGTTAAACTCCAGCTCTGTGATGCTAAAAAGCGCAATCCTGCTAAAAGGTTTTCATTTGTTTAAAGGGCTGTTGACGTGTCCTCTTAAATCACAATATTAATTAAATTCTGAAAATACATTCTTGACCTTTATCATACAGAAAATAACCACAGCGGTGACGGCAAACATGGACAGATTTGAATTCAGCTGCAGAAGCAGAGGGTATTTCTGACGTTAGGTTATGTAATTTCTGTCTGGACTCGATTTGGGTCTTCCAGCTTCAACACAAGGCGGGAGGGACAGTTTTAAAAACCGCTGAGCTTTCATGTCTTTTCCCTCCGTCGGCCTCAAATATGGGCAGTGCCATAAAACTAGAATTACAGCGGTCATTGTAAAATAAATCCACACTTGAAGATGTATCATTAACCCAAGGGGAAGTGAAAAGGAGCCACAATATAACATGAGCCTAATTTCATTATTACTGATGACAGTCATTACCATTAAAGCTTTTCATTATCATAATCATTATTACAGCACCAATAACAGACTAACTGTGACCGCAGAGAGAGCGAACGGCTGAAGAAGAGGAGGATCCTGTGCTGAGTTTGTTGTTTGAGTGTGAGGGGTTCAGGATTTGAAGTGCAACATATCAGGGACTGATCACAGATTTTAATGTATAAAAAAAAGAAAAGAAAAAGAATTTGCTTGCAGTATCTTTAATTTATCTTATCATCTGTTGCTGAGTAATTAACACAGCGGCCGAAATGAACTTCTATTAACAGAGTAACTCCTTGATTAGTTCAGTTTATTGGAGAAAATTGCAGATCCTTGCTGAATGAAAAAAAAAATGCTCTGAAATTCAACCAAAACAGCCCACATTCACTGTTTAACTCTCTTGTAAAACTGAGTCTTCATTAAATACACATTTGAGATCTTTCTCACATTTTTCTCGGTCACATGTAACAGCAGCAGCGTGACATCATTAGATCCATGTATTGTACTTTCTAACCTCACAGTCACATTGCACCTCCAAAGTGACCTTCCAGATGTTCTTTATTGTGACAGGAAGTGTTCAGTATTCTGCTCAGCACCGGAAACGTATGAATGGATGAATGACATTATGGCTCCATTAAAAACAGAATTCAATTTCCTCTTTATCTCGACTGTTGAAGTTTTTATAGTAAAGTTTCTGAATACGCCTGATAAAAATCGCAATTATAAAAAGCAAGACATGAATTAAAACCCTGTGAGCATTGTGACGTTTGGAGCAGCCTGGCTGGTCTCAGGTAGAGCCGATCCATTACTGAAGCATTCAAGTGGTAATTGGAGTTCCTTGCAGGCAACTTGTGGAGGCTTTTTATTATTTGGGTGTGTAAGCAGCTCAGTTTGCATTAAGTGCACACCTTTGTCAGCCTGAATTCACCATTTCTAAATGACAGGGATGTGTGACTCTCAAAATCCAGATTATTTTGTGTAATAGCTTCCCTGGTGGATTCTTTCATTTCAGAGCAAAGAGGTGATCTCGCTATGTTCCATTCAGCAGTTTTGAATCAAATTTGCATCGCCTGTTTGTTAAAAATCAAGCGTAACTCAGCGGAAATGATCTGGTCATCAGGCTGAGGATGAAAGCTCGGCGTTCTGTAAGCATGCCGGCCAATCTGGTCCCAGATCAGAGCTGCTGCGCCCACGTCACGCTGAGCCACATCCCCTGCACGCCGCTGCTCTTCGACCTTGGATGCTGCTCAGAGGAAGATGTTTCACACGTGTGACGTCTGTGATTAATCTGAGAATTTATTGGGAAAGCGAGGTGATGCTGGATGGTCTTTAAATCAGACATGGCAGGTTACGAGATCCTGGTGGGCTCCTTTGCTCTGCTGACCCCTGTGACAAGAAAATGTCTCCTGTGGGACGAATAAAACCGGTGTGAGAACAGTCATATTAAACTCTTTCATGGCTTGACGTTCATCGTTGATACAGCTGCTGCTCCTGAGAACCGGAGCGACCATCAGTTCTGAGAAATCCTTGTTCAATCCCCTTGAAAACCCCCAAGATAACATTATTGTGCTGCTGTCTAAACAGTAAACTCTCTTGGAGGAAATTCTCAGGCAGATACAGTCTCTGAACAGAACCATTAGCGGGATTAGCAGATAGCTGTTCGGTAAACGAAACAGTGATTGACCTTGCAGTGATACGCAGCCAAACAACCTGTGAGCTCAGCTGGTGCTCGTCCGGCTCACTGAGTCCTGCACGCCACGGCTCTGACGTCCCACCGAGGGAGCTGTGAAGGACTGATTTAAAGTTAAGATTCAACCAGGACGTCAGTCTGAAGCCACGTCTCTACTGAAACATGCGGCTCCAGCAGAAACACCATCTCTGTGCAGAAACGGTGCCTTCCTGCAGAGCAACAACTGCTTTTACCAGCTTCAAAAATTAGACAAAGACACATAACATGAACTGATACGTTCCTTTTCCCTGCTGATAGTTGGAAGTTTTTGCAACCATTAGATGTTTTTAAGAGAAAATAATTCAATTAAAACAAGAAACTTTTCTTGTCATAACAAAACATCACTGGTCATATTATGTAACTTTCTCTTTATTCTGCAAATTGTTAAGAAATGATTGACATGACAAATTGACTCGAGGTCAAGTTCAGCCTCCTTGTAAATAAATGTCGATGATGCATGTACACATGAGCATTGTGAGAAACTGCAAAAACAAACATAACAAGGATGAAAACTTACAGAGTTTGAAAGGAGGATGTTATATATATAAATGAGTAACATAAAAACAAGTTAAACAACATGACTTTAGCTCTTATTTCAAACAGCAGCAGCTATGTTGCCAAAAAGTGAGCTGGGAAAGAAAAAAAAGATAAATCATTAATTAGCATTAAATCCAATAAAGCATAAAGAGCATTATGGGCAATTTAACTAAAACTATAATTTCCTTTAACTACTTATTTAATGCCATTATTTTCATTTATGCCATTTCCAATTATTCAATGTTTACTCATTTCCACAATGTAATCAATCTGAATTTTCTTGTTTGGCACAGTTTAGTTTTATTTTTTTAACTTTCAATTTATGTTGCAGATTTATTTCACTATTTCCCTGCCTGTATTTTGGGCCCTGAGGTTCTGCTGCATCCGTACAGGAGGTTAATAAACAGTACGAACCTAAACTAAGGAGATGCAGATAAAAGATGCAGAAACACAGAGAGCTTGAGTGGACCTGCAGACACGTCATCTACCATCATCACTTCAACATTCAGCTGTGTTACGTGTTGAATGGTGAGACAGGTGGTTGCAGAGAACTAACTGAGCCACAACTACCTTCATTTCATGACTAATTACTGTCATTATGTGTAAAAACAGAGCTGCGGTGTCGTGTGTCAACCTTTTGATTCAGTATAACAATTATAGTTTTAACTACAGATGAAGCTATTTTATCCTGCAAGGTTGAACTTCTGCAGCAGCTTCAATGTGTGTGTGCATGTGTATGTTGTTATAGAGTTGGCAGGGTGTAATTACTGAGCCGTGCCTATTTGCATATGTAATTAGCACTGACAGACACTGGTCTTTTCCCCCGTTCAGCCAGCTGAATGCGAACAAAATGGAAGGATTTGCTGCAAATGCCAAAATTGTGTTCTGATTGTTCCCCTAATTTGCAATTAACATGTAAAAAAATACAGCAACGCAGGTTTAAAATCTAAAGTCAAACATTTCAACTCAAAGTCAAACAAACTGTGGAGTGAAACTGATCAAATAGTGAGAATTTTAACAGCTGCTTCAGTCAGAATAAAACCCCCCAACAGCCCCGAAACATAAAAGCGCCGAGATAAAAAAGCAACCAGATTAAAGTCATTTCCTGACAAACTTTGGCTGCAATCTCTGCAACAAAACCTCAAACGTGTGACAAAATAAAGCAGCTTGGTAACATGAAAGTAAAAGCGGTCGCAGGGTTCAATGATTCCATGTCGGTGAGTCGCATCTTTCCTCATCAGAGCTGACACTGTTGTAACAACCCCCCTGAGGTGGGACAGCCAGTGGAAAAGGTGATTTGTCATGATTGGGTAAGTGTACACTCCTTGCAAGTGTATGTGTGTGTGTGTGTGTGTGTGTGTTGAAGTGTATGTTGAAGTCGATATCGCTCCAGGGAGCATTGGGGGGTGTGTGTGTGTGTGTGTGTGTGTGTGTGTGTGTGTGTGACTCTGAGCTGACAGTGACATAATTCACATGTGTGAGCAAGAGGGATGTTAGTGATCTGATGTGTTTGCAGGAGTTTGTACCCATGAGCTTTTGTGTGCATGTGAGTGTGTGTTTGTGTTTGTGTGTGTGTGTGTGTGTTTGTGTGTGTGTGTGAGTGTATCCACGCACCCAGACCAAATGTTTGCGCACACGTATGTGACTTTACCTTACAGAGTCAGACAAGGTTACAGCCATTACGACCATAAAGCAGCCCGGAGCGATTCTCTTGGCAACGGTTATTGTGTCCTGCGATTATCTCCCATCAGCCCTGAGCCGTCACATCCTCCACAATCCCCCGCTGACACGGTCTCACCGCCACTTAATTTCATTGTCGATTATCTTCCAGGGCGCAGGGAAGAACAGCTCTCCTGTATTAAGTAAATTGGGAGCGATAGCAGTGAGGAAGAGGCCTCCGATGTGATGTAGCGGTTGACCTTGTGGTCCCCTCTGCACATCTGCCTGCCAGCTAACGGAGGATCGCCCCCCCCCCCCCCACACACACACAAACACACTTTTCAGAGCAACAAAGGAAAAACACAGTTTGTTTATCCTTAAAAACTTTTATCAGCTGGAGAGCCTCTGTAGAGGTAGTGTCATTTGTTTGGTCGGTATTCATCTCTCTCACCCGCGCAGCCACATGAATACACTCGCGTAAACAACACACACACATGGCTCCTTGAGTCGAGTATGAATAATGGCAGCTATTAATCTCCAGGACACTTGAGGTTTGATTGTAAAGCTAGCCTTGACACCAGGCAGGATTCTTCATCTCTGCAGGCCTCGCGTTGTCAGTCAAACCCGCGTCGAGCACAGATCTGTGTGATAAATGGGAAGCGCCGCATCAGAGCAAGCTTATCAGTCCAGGGATGGCAGGGAGAGTAATTGACAAGCGAGATGAGATGATTACAAGAGGTCAGGCGGGGCGTAGAGCGACACAACATCGCGCATGTTAAAACAAATCATGTGGAGATCCAGTGGCTGTTAGAGGATAATTTCAGTTATTAGTGTTTGTCATCAAGCTCATTTCTGAGATCCTGGAACGCAGAGTCAGAGCAAGAAACATGAACAGACAGACAGATTTTAAATATCAAAAATCTTACAGGTAAAATATTCTACAATTTTTCACAGTCAAATGCAAAAAAAAAAATCACATTTCTTGCTTTCTTCGAAACTCACAGATGGCAACTTATGCTTGGTTAAAGGAGTTTTATTACTGTAACTTTAAGTCAAACATGTCAGACTGCAGTCAAGCGAGTTTGCACTGGAGCAAAATGTGTCTTTTAAAGTTTGTTTTTTTGCTGAATCTTTTTCTTCTTTAATGCAAAAAAAAAAAAAGGAACAAAATGCACAAATGTTTTAGTTTAAGCTTTCAGTTTGCAGACTCACCGACTTTCACAGTCCAACCCCTTTAAAACAGGTAAAGTGGTGTCAAGAGCACATAAAAGAGCCAATCAAGATCTGGCATGGAAAAGCAGTATTACAGACTTTGAGATATTGCGGCCAAAAAAGAAAAAAAGTGACCCAAGTGGGTTAAAAGGGAAAGCGAGGCATCTGAATGAGGTACTAAATGAAGAAAGAGATGATGTGTTAGTAATGAACTCAGGTCTCCTACATGACAGCGATACACAAACACATCCACCTCTCCAACCACCACACCAACAACTGAATGTCAGACAAAACTGTTGAGCTGCAGAATTTGCCAATAAAGATGTTTTTCCAAAGATCCTTGGCTGTTTATTTCACCCTGTCAGACTCCTTTTCATCCATTTTGTCGCATTCAAAGAGCATAATTAATGTTCAAATCTATGAAAAAGCAGTAAAATAAATGAATTAGTCTCAAAGGGTCCACTTCAAATAAAACCAGGACTCATAGTGAGCGAATTCTCTCAGAAATTTGTGCATCTCATCAAAAGCATACGGCAAATCTGTTCAGAGGTGGCATTTCATAAAGCTACCACTTGAATTGGCAGCGACTTGAATATATACTTCAGCACTGGCTGTTCCTTTCACCTTGCCAAAAAAAATGTAACAAGTAGCAAAAGCTTTGAGCTACAACTAATTAGTAAATGTACGACAGTCGCTGTAAAATCCACATCAATGGGAACTTATTTCCCGACGCGTATCCGTGTGCAGTAAATTTCAAGACTTAGCATAAAAGCTCTCAACATGACAGGCACAAAATGTTTGCATTTTCTTCCACGCTGTTCTCACAAAGCACTTCCGTGTTGACAAGTTGGGAGAAAAATGTCAAACAAGTCAAACAAAAAAACATCTGTGAGGGTTTTTTTTTTTTGTTTTGTTTTTTTTTTTACCCCTCACTCTCTCGGTCTAAAAATTCATGCATCCCGTCTCGGCAGAAGCTGCTCGAAATAGCCTTGTTTTCACGTTTAAAGCCGTGTTGTCTGTCAACAGCATGGAACAAGCCAAACAGGCTCCCAGGCATCTGCTGAGGATTTCTCGGGCGTCGCAGTAAGCACAGCATCAGACTGTGGGGGGGTGGGGGGGTGGGGGGAAGGACTGTGGGAGACACAGACACACAGAGTAGATGGAGGCTTAAGCCTGGCTTAGATCATCTGAAGCAGGGAGAGATGGGAAAAAGTGGTGGGAGAAAGAGGAAATTAGGCCAGAGAGCGAAAGGCACAAAAACCAAATTGAGATGAAGAGAAAAAGGCAGCAAGCATGCGGTTAAATCCTGCGATTATTCTTGTAAAACACCTTTACGAGTTAAAGGTGAGCTCTTGAGTCGTCTTCGGCCACCGATCTGCGCTCTTTCCTCTTTCTTCCTGTCCTTAACTCTCCAGGAAAGCAGTCATCTTTTTCCTCCTTTTCCTCCCCGTCTCCTCGGGCGTGTTCCCAGAGGTTCGACTTTCTGAAGCGCAAAATTGCAAGTGAGATGTGGGTCAGGTAAGGAGTGAGATGGATGTGGTTTTAATTGAGATTAATTACATCCCAAATGAGGCAATGAACTCCCCGCGGGTCCCTGCCGCTGTCTCGTGCCGCAGCTTCTGACTGAAAGAGTCCATGTTTGGTCTGCAAACACACTGCAATACACACTGTGTGGAGCAAAGTCGCTCGGTTCTCTGTTGCAGATGTGACGCATGAGATGTAAAAGTGACCAAACCGGATAAATCAATGCATCAGAGTCTGTGTGCAGCGGGTTGCAGGAGCTTTATTAAAATTAATTACCCGCTTAAAAAGGCTAGAAGGCTTTAATCTGTGCAAAAGGAAAGAAACGTTTGGAGGTAAAATACTTAAAAAACGAAAGATATCAGGAATATTTCGACCTTTTTTTAAATTTCTAGCTGAGAATCAGATTAGAGTACTGGCAGCATGTTTATATCTATCTGTTAAAAAGGGAGACAGCCAATCAGCTTAGACTAGCATGATTATGAAAAATTAAAAAAAAAAGCCTGATGCTCAGCAAATAATTTCTTGGCTCCAACTAAAAAGGGCTAAAAAAGCAATGTCGCTTCCATAAGACAACAGATAAATTAGATATTTGTAACCATGACACACAGTTCTAACGGAGTATAAACTAGAAAACAGATGTTATCAGATAATAACAACCGTGTTTTGATGGTCAGAAAACATTGAAAAATTCTCAAAAAACTACACACATATAAATATATAATAATATTTCAATTAAGAGAAAGGGAAACCTATCAAGAGAGGAAGTTCTGATCTAATGAAATGGTTT
>JAQNCA010000021.1:3421683-3441600 GCA_029783725.1 Acanthurus tractus
TAAATATATAATAATATTTCAATTAAGAGAAAGGGAAACCTATCAAGAGAGGAAGTTCTGATCTAATGAAATGGTTTCACACCTTCCATAAAAGTCAATCTGATTGTTTCACATTGAAAAAACTGGCCAACAAAGAGAAAACAAGGACCAAAGCAGCTCTGTCTGGGCGAGAAGTTAAGAATCCTTAAGTTTAACTGTCAAAAGAATAAAAAATTCATGTTTTCAAGAGTTTGATTCTCTTCTCTCTGCACAAACAGTAACTCATTAACCACTTTCCCCAAAGTGTCTAACGACGGAGCTTCAGGCCTTGACAGCTTCATTTCACTGAGCTCTAATTAAGACAACAAGGATTTAGTGTCGTCCCATCACATTCGCTGGAAGATGAATTCAAAGTGGCCAAAATCTGAATCTCTAGAGTCTGAAAATGGATGTGACAAGATTGCAATCACCAGCTTTGTATTTTCCCAGGAAGTCGTGTCGCCCATGCATATTTAAGTGTGTTATTTTATATGCAAAGATTTTGAAACATGAAGGCGTGACATGCTGGATAAATGAGTTTCCAAGCCTCAGAGTAATGAGCAAAGAAGCTGTGTTTGTTCATCTCTGTCTTAACACAAGCCTGCATGATCCATACAAACAATGTGACAAAAATATAATTACAGTAAAAAATGTATACAAACATTTATGTTTCAAAGGAAAATTAAACCTTATACTGACAGCTCTCGTGTGATCTACAGTAAATTTACTGTTATATGAACTTAAGTTAGCTGCCAGCTACGATATGCTAACAGCCATTGTTCAATGAAAACAAGTTAGCAAGTTAGACTCTCTGCAAAACACTGCGAGTGTGGATTCACAGGTAAACAAAGTCAAAATCATGCATTTCCCAAACACTGACTATTTCCATGGAATATAAACTTTTTGATAATAAACACGTCAATTATATAAAAATTAAAAATGTTCATCCAGTGTACATTTCTTAAAAAATATCACACTATTATCAAGAATGGTTAATTAGCTGCAATAATTAGCCAAATGGATTAATGGTTGAAATAATTACATTAAATTGCTGGATAAACAGCTAAAATAGTTTGTTTTTAAGTAATGGCTAGACGGCCTGATTAGGCTAATTAGCTTAACGTAAATGGCAAATGGCTGAATCAATTATATGAAAGGGGCAGATTATTTGTTGACATAATTACATTAAATGACTGAATAAATAAATAAAAACATAAAAAGGTAGCCCAAAGTGATTTGATAAATGGATGGGGCGTCTGGTCTCTGCCGCCAAAACAGCTAGCTTTCAGTACAAAAGCAGAATAGAAAAGCAGAAAAGCAAAGCTCTCTTACATGGTGTTACTTCCACTGGAAAAAGTCAAAATAAACCCATTTGGAAACATGATGGATGTGGAAGATGGAGGACCTGAGCTCAGCTGGATGTGGAAGGCAGATATAAATGTTGGAAGTCGTTGTTATATACGATGCTGTAAAGTGCAGAGCTGCCTCAGCGGCTCGTGGTCAGTCTGAGGAGACTCTGCTGTTTGCCTGAATGCATTCAGGAGAAAATAGATACAAACATCTCCTTCACATGCAGCACATCAAACAGAGGAACTCACACAGACTCAGCACACTCTGTCAGCCTCCAAACAGATAAACATGTGCTCCATACCTTCCCCAGGTATTCTAAATGATAAAAATACTGACATCAAATACACAGCAAAGCATCTGACAGATACCTTGTTCTTTTACCTGCTGCGATCTTTACATTCACAAGCGTATCAGGTATTGATGAGACTCCACGTTCATGCAAATATTCCCCCCAGGCTTGCAGCTGGTCATAAATACGAGCCTGCTGATATGAGAGGTGAGTTTGAGCTCCATGCCTCCGTCAGTTCCAAGAGATCTGCTCCGTCCCGGGGCATTAAGAGTTAATTTATCGCCCACGCAATTGAAATTCAGCTTGGCTGTCACACTTATCTCTGTCAAGCCCCTGCCTCACGGCCTGATGTATGCTTCCTATTTAAATCCAATCTATCTGCTATGGATGACAGAAAATAATTCATGCTGCTGAAACGCCGTCATTGACAAGGACAGATATCAATATTAATGTCAGATATCAATATCAAAGTTTTGTTTTACATATCTGTGTTGTTCTGCAGCCGAGGTTAACTTCTTGCTGGTGGACACACTTGGAAGGATTGTGAGATTTGAGCCACAGAGAACGTGAGTGTGGCGAGTGCGTCGCTTATGCAGCCGTGCAACGCCGAGTGCACGAGTCTGCAGCTTATTCTGCCCCGCTGCCATCGATTTGCTTTACAGAGACGAAAAATTTCAAAACAAATTTAAATGTTCAGTCTCAGAGGCAGCCAGCATCCAAAATCGACTTTTCTTTGATGTATATTTATCAGATGTTTGAAACGCGGCAGACAGGACGAAGATTAATGGCTTCTGTGCTTCTGACTGCTGGACTGCATCTAGTTTTGACCTTTGAGTCTGAGAGAGGAGCAAGCAAATACAAAGTTCACCCGCAGGTTTCCTCCAGGTGGAAAAACTGATGTGCATGTATGAGCAGGGATGAAAACACACACGGGCCTCATGTGTCCGAGTTCTGTGATGTGAATCTCGACCTGCACATGTTTTAAATTTCTAAGATGAAACGTCTAACATTGATCGAACTGGTTGAGGTGGAACATAATATATGAGGTGATGCAACCTGAATGAATCAGGTTTTAGTTTGATCACCAAGCAGTGCCGTGGTTTTCCTTTGGCTGTATTTTTGCACAGTTTTTGCACTTCTTCGCCTGCAAACAACTATCACTTTAAGTCGCTGAAATAAGCTAGCAAAGCAGCAGAAGAAAAGCCTGCAGAGGGTTACGATGGTGCTAAGCTAAAATTAAGCCCTGTAGCCGGAAGATACCAAACATCCACAGAGGAGAAGCTTTCTGTTTAGCGGGAATATTAAAATTCTGAAGAAAAAACACAAAAAATAGACAAAAAAAGCTGTTTTTTTTATAAGCAATCAAAAACTTGCCACCAACACTGAGACCGAGAAACACCAAACCTGTGTGTCCAAACATGACAGCTGATAATCAAGCACCTGAAAGCATCCTGCAACACTTTGGGTCGTGTTGAATGTCCGAGCCAATTGCCAATATCCAGAAATCTGCAGCATTGTGATGCATCCCAGCATTGCTGACAATCTCCTGCAAAAAAAAAAAAAAAAAAAAGAAAGACAGAGAAGAAAAGGATCATGAGCGGCTCCCCTGCTGCTCTCCACCAGCCCCCTTTTTCTCACCTTGGTATAACTGCGCCTGCACAGATGGCAGATTGCACACCACCAATTTATTCGGTGGCTGTTTTCTCGTGAGCATCCCCTGTGCCTTAAAGGACGGGTCACGACGAGGCCGTGCTAGCTGAAGGGCTGAGGAGAACAAATTTAGGGCAGGAGAATATGCATAAGAATATGAATATGAAGATTAAAAGAATGCTGCTTTTTTTTCCTGAGATGTTCTCTGAAGCGGATTATGCTGCATTAAGAAACTTGCCTCCAGCCTTTTTTTTTTTTGCTTCATCTAAGCAGACCACAATGCCAAACCAAGGTCTACTCTGCGTCCTGATGGGTTTTTTTCCTTCTACTTTCTACTCTGGGCTCCACAGGCCTGCCTTCCGATGCATTGTTTTGAAATCGGAGCGTTCCCAATTGTCTAACACCCCGCCTCGCTCGTTATGAGGTTCATTTACCACAAGCCCCGGAATAATCACTCGCTTTTCATGTTCCCCAAGCTTTAGCCTTTTAAATGCTCTACCACTGGGTTGTTTGGCCAATTACAGAGCAGACTTTCTATTACTCAGCATATTGTATCAAATTGCATATGCCATGGGGGGTTATCAGAAGAATTCAAAACACAGCACTGAGGATAAGGAGCTGGGAGTTAACAATTACTTTACATGTATACTACTGGGGAGACTGTGTTCGTACGTTTTTCAGAACAACATAAAGTCATTAAGTGATAACATACAGCAGCTTTTAGTGCGGTTAAGTGGTTTTCTTTCGTACACAATAGACCTAAAGAACACATGCACCCGAAACTGACAAAACTGGAATAAATACTGTTTCAATTATATTTTGGTCTCAAAAAAACTGTTCTAGAAACTGATCAAAAAAAGAGTATTTGACGTAAAGACGCCAACGGGGAATAGTTTCATTTTGAAGAAATCATAACAGCGACGGTGTGTTTTCTGCCTACAAACTCCCACAAGATTTTTTTTCCGAGCTGAAAGTGTTTGAGGAAGGAGCTTCGCCACAAGTGCTTCCAACATTTTTATGTTTATCTTTGCAAGTACCGAACAGAAGACATTTTTCATTTCTCCGGCACCAAATCCCACAGGAGTGTTGCTGCTCCCTCGGATGATGATGCCTGGAACAAAGAGTTCACAAATCTTAAGCACACACACACACAGACACACACACACATTCACACACACCTGTAGGTATGAGAGGCCGGAGCAACTCAATCACAGCACACGTATCTATCCATCTGAGCTGCTTCATGCTAAAGCTAAAATGTTCTCAGGGAAAACAACAAACACAACAACAATCAAAAAAAATGTGAAATTGACTGTTTTACTGTTTTCATCTTTAAGAAAAAACAAAATAACCCAGAAAAGGAAAGATTTCAGATCACAGTGACGGTTCGTTGCAGATAATAACCCTCACAGATTCACTGGTGATGACACATGAAGATATAAACCTGATTAGACTCACCAGAAATATCTACAGACGGCTGAACATCGCAATGATGTTAAATCAACGACACTGACGATCACACATTATCACATCTCCAGAGGAGGATGTGAGATTTTCCTGTGCGTGACGTCTCCGTGTGACATAATTATGTTTCATAAAATCAATAACTCACATCCTTTGTAAAAACAGTCTTCAGACAAAACCTCCCTGCAAGAATTCACCTGCGGGTTTTTGCATCCAGACTGTGATGCATTTTTATTGCCAGACACAATACATCCGTTTGAGTTTAATAATGCACCTGTTCGCTCGTATTTCTAAACCCGGCTACAGTCTGTCTGTTCTCACTGGTGACCCTGACAGCGAAGATTAGCAGCCGTCATTAACTGTACTTCTCTGAAATCATCTAAATCCCTGGAGCTTGACCATAATCCCATCCTTCTCCCTTAGTGAAAAATCCAGACATCAACATGCAAAGACTGACCTACTGGAGACAAAAAAAAAAAACAGAGCTCCCCCTAGTGTCAGTGGATGAAAAAAAAAAGAGCCTAAATCTCAGTTTACAAATCCGAGCGCATGGATTAACAATCTGTGCGGATTCGGATTTCTGCACATGGACACGGATTGTAATTCCATGTGCAAACTTCGTTGAACTGTGCAATCAAGGAGGACAGATTATGACACAGGAACAGATTTGTAAGAACAGTTGAGGCTTTGTTTTCATTTTCTCTTTTCCGAACAAAGCGACTCTGCATAACTCAGAGGTTCAATCTCAGTTTTTGATGTGACCCAGAAGTTTTTTAAGTCACACATCCGTAAGTTTCGTAACTCGCTGTGACTTGCTTTTGAAGTTGAGCAGACAAAGGCAAACAAAAAAAGCCTTCTGGTGTCAAAATCTGCACAGAGAAACTCAAACACACAAATGAAGGAACAACAAGAAAAACACATTTTTAGTGGGACTGTAAATATGTTCTTTTCCACTCTGCATCCTCCTGCAAGGTGCGTTCAATGAGCAGAAATAAGGCTCTTTTTTTGCTTTCATTTATTCCATTACCCATTTTTAGGATAAAAACAGCAAAGCAGGCAGACATATTCCATTTGACGTGGACAAAAAAATTGCAGTAATTGGTTAATCTGTGTTGTCATTTTGTTCAGATGGACCGAAATAATTAAACGAATAGATGGCACACAAGCCTCTGCGCTGCATTTTAACGTGAAAAAAACCCCCCCTTGCCTTGTTAAGACGTCATGGTTGAAAACAGCCATTCAAGCTGCCAATTACACAGATGCTACATTTGATTTAATCACAAGCTGCTCGCCACTTCAACGCACCAACACCTGCATTGAAAAAAGAAAAGAGCTGGGCCGTGTTGCTTCCTGTCGCGCAGAGATTTTCAGCAGGCACTCAGCGTTGGGCCGACAGCGGCGTGTTGAGAGCTTCGACCCGAGCACAGCTGCTGCTGAATGAGCTGCGCTTTCATTTCCACGACTCATGTTTTCAAATAGCTGCACACAAGCGTCGTAGAGAGTAATCCATTTTGTTGGTGTATTAACTCGCAAATTATGGATATCAAGTCAAGCAGAATAAAAACTTCGACATTGTTTTTTTTCCTTTTTTTTTGTTGCAAGAAATACAATATCACATCTTATAAAAGCGGTTTATTTAATTTCAAGTAAATGAAAAGAAAGCAAAGTGTAATATCTTCCTCGGTTCATACCGCTCTTACAGTACATCTGTTCTCCTCCATGTTCAAGTAATAGAAAATATAATAGTCTGCAGCCTGCTCGCAGCGCTGCCTCAGACAAATAACTGCACATTACACATTAACAGAAGTAACATTCACTTGGGAATGCAAGCAGCCGATTTTCCGCACGCCGTTCGGATACTTTTCCAACACATATTTTTCATTGCACATTACAAAGATCTGTGGAGCTGTTGTAAGAAAATATGTCTGATTCTGAAAAGAAAATAACACTTTCGCTCTTCAGCGGTTCTAATCCGCCGCTTTCCTTAGATGACACACGTGTTTCAGTCCGTTCAAATTAGCGATCGCACCGTAAACTCACCATGCTTCTTCACGATGACGGCAGCTGCTGCAGTGCCGCAGTACATCCAACATCAACACCTTGTTCAGAAAGTACAACAACGGAAAATAAATGAGGAACATTCATGACTAGAGCTTGCGAGTGACCCAAGAGGTGAACATCTGGGTTCAAAGAAGGATGTTGGCATTTTTGTAATCTGCAGTTGAGTAACTGGGGACAGTTCGTGTCTTGTAGAAACGAGTGCTCTAGCTTTCTGTCTTGTATTTCCCTATAAAAAATCACGGTGCTGCTGGCAACGACGACCACCTGGCAGAACATTTTGCACATTTTTGGAAAAACATATTTTCAACTTTGTGCCTGTTTAGTGAGTCTGAGCTGAGTAGCTTCTCATAAACACTTGAAGTGAGGGGGGGACTTAGAATACAGAGGAGTTTGCTTTGGCCTTGCACCCTCGATACTCTTGGCAAAGCAATCAGTGCCTGGGCAAAGTCCTGCATGCTTTGTCAATACTGTTCCTTCAGCTCAGTGCTACGTGCTGTACAGTATTTGCCAATAACAGAAGCAGGGGATTAGAGGACATTCAATTCCCTCCTGACTCTCCCGCTGGCGCTAGTGCTAACAGTCCTGCTAACATTTAAGGTGTTTCTTGCTCGTCATGTCGTTCCAGATGCGGTGCATCTCCTCGGGGGAGATCTGGTGGACGGTGACCACCCGGCGGTAGCGGCAAAGGCTGTAGGCCATCTTCCAGTGGTTGAAGCCGCTGTTCTGGAAGGGGTGGATGCCCAGCTTGCGGAGACACACGCCCACGTACACGTCCTCCAGGTGCAGCAGCCTGGTGTGTAAGGAGGTCTTGTATATGAGCTCGGCCACGTCTGCGGAGAAGACGTAGCCGGTGCCGGAGCAGAAGGGCGGGTACTTGCTCTCTGGGTACAGATCCCTCGGCATGTACCACTTGCTGCGCATGTCTCTGATTGGCCCACCGTTGATGACGTAGCCAGTGAAGTACCTCCTCCTGGGCTTGGTGGTGGGCTTCAAGAGGTTGTAAATGAGGTTCTCCATGTTGACAAAGATGTCACTGTCTGTCTTGAGGACATATTGAGCCTTTGAGCAAAACGTGGCCACCCAGCGCATTCCCATCAGCGTCTTGAGCGTCAGGTTGTGGTAAGAGTCGATAAAATCCTCCACTACGATGTCATGAAAGATCTGACTCTCCTGCTCCACCATCTGGTTGAGGACAGCATCGGTGCTGCGGCCCAACAAGAAGAGCGTGACCACGCGCACGTCCGGGAACGTGCTCTCGTCCCCCCATGTCTCTCTGATGGCCTGACGGGCGTCAAATTCCTTGTGGGTGGTGCTTATCAGGATGACCAGGAAGGGGGGCTCCGCCTCACACTTCTTGGCCTCGTTGATCAGGTAGCCGAAATCGTGAGGATTGAGCGAGCGTGTGCGGATGTTGCTGAAGGTGGCGTTCTTGTTCACCTTGGGCGTTTTGCGTATCGGGATGGTCATCTGGCCCACGTAGGAAGTGGACGGGCGGGACACACTCAGGTACCACAGAGCGCTGGCCCAGCAAACCACTGTCAGCAAGTATAAGCAGGAAACCTTAGAAGGCATCGCTGTTCACTCGGCTGTCGTTACCAGTGGCAGCTGCGTTGGAAACGTTGAGGCCACGCCTCCATGGGTTGTCTCAGATCTGGCGGCGCAGCTTGAGGCTGCCTCCGCAACACAGCTGACATTAATTTTAGATAATGGACGTCTCTACTCTCTAATGTTGGTGTTGGGATTGAAAATGAGCACTGCCCAGATTCCTTATCGTGTCCGAGGCCTTACTGTGTTCCATCGCAGCCCGCAGGAACGCCTTCAGCTCTGTGCGACAGCATCTGAAAAAGGGTGAAAAAACAGACAGTGAGTGGAGACATAAATCATAACTACATAATAAAACTGCAGCAGGAAGATAAGCCCCTTGATTGGAGGTGTAACTTCTAACATATTTTTATGATAAGGCTTTTATTGCAGCAAAGGGCGTGACATATTTAACAATATTTTTTATTCCCCATTCATTACAGCCCATAACATCAGACCACTTGCTAGCAGGCGGCAAGGCGCCACAGTCAGTTAGCCTATCTTTCCATTACTGGCCCTGATAAGAGCTCTGTGGTCTGAAGAAAGTGAATATCCCGGGAAACTCTCTTCATTGATAGGGCCTGCTTCGCCTCAGCTCTGACCACTTTCTGTTTGCAAACGCTGTTTATCTCCCTCTTATCCCCCCTGGACCAGACACAGACTGGAAAATCAGAGCCACTCGGGCAGTCTGAGAAGAGGAGGAGGAGGAGGAGGAGGAGGAGGAGGAGGAGGAGGAGGAGGAGGAGGAGGAGGAGGAGGCGGGATGAGACAGAGAGGCAGGAGGATCAAGGCAGAGAAGGTGAAAGTGAAACATTCTCATGGGAAAAGATGAACATCCAACCTCCTCTCATTCTCCTGGTCTCACTCCACATTTACTCCCTCCATCTCCATCCTTTCAATACCTCGGTGTCACACAGAACTCACTGTGTGGATTTTACATATTTGACTCTGTAATGAGCTGCTCCTTCGTTAGCTGGATCGGCGCTGCTAAGGACCTCTGAGAATCCCTGCTCTAATTGGACACACTGACAGACCATAAGAGGTGAATTTAAGCCCTAAATACAGAAAACACATATTTATTATCCTCAAACGCTGCATGCTCACTGTATTCAGAGACATTGATGGATACTGGATCCAAGGAACTTCTGATGTCTGAAAGCCAATCTTAATCTAATCCTCCTTTACAAACAAGACTTTTATTTGCCATAGACATAATCTCCTTAGATGAAGCAGCGGCACTGTTCTTTTTCTGGGGACATACATTTTTTTTTTACCGTGCATAAATGATGAACAAAAAAAAAAAAAATGTTGATCCTATTAGAGATACTGAAATGTGCAAAAAATAAAAATATGCTTGTGCTGTGTTTTAAAGATGGAAGGGCTAAGATAAACCCGACTTCTTTTATCAGACTCCCGGTTTGGTCTTGTGGGGCATTTCTTTTCATCAGGACTTTTCTGTTATCCCGCACTCCCCCCCCGCCACATCCATTTCTACTATCTCTTCCCTCCCTTTCACTCCCCTCGCTTCTTTTCTCTCTGAAGCAGAGTCATCAATCTCATGGTCCAGTAGAATCCATCTAATCATGGCTGCTTTTCCACACCTCCTCCCTCTCAATCACTCTCTCCTTCTCTACTTCAGTGGATGCTTGATCCATCTTTATATTTTCTCACCACCTCCCTCGCCGTCTCTCTCTGCCCCACTCTCCATCCTCCTGGCTTTTTTTTTATTGTTTTTCCGTCTGTGCAAGTCCTCATTTCAAGTTTCCCACACTCCCATGTCATTTCTTCATATTATCCTGAACTACCTTTACTTTTCTCTGTCTTTTTCCTTCTGATGGGCTGTAAGATTCCTCTTTTCACAGCTCGCCTCTAACTTATTGACAGCTAAGCTCCTATTGCTCTCAGTCTCCCGAAAGCCACTCAATCTCCTCTGCATCTCCTCCTTTTCCATCAAAACCACTAAATCATCATATTCATCCTCCTTCCTAGACCTTGAACGCACCTCGCTCCCCTCTTCCTGTTTGCAGATTAGCTTGTTTTCACCTCTGTCATTTCCTGAGGTGGGTGCTATTGGTTTCATAATCCTCCAAAACGACTGTACGCTCATTTTGCCGGAGCCCAGAATAACTGATATCCTCATTTGGAAATGCACCTCACGAAATCCTGCAACCTGACTTCACCTCTGAGAAAATTGAAAGATGGCTGTTTCGTTTCATGCTGTTGTGTCACTTTGAATTACATTAGTCCTCCGGAGAAGTCCTCTGCTGGATATGTTACACTTCCGACAGGATATTAAAGCATGGGATCATGGTGTTAAGTTGCAGCCATGCGGCTCCAGCAGTGGGAAATATTCAGTGTTAATTTGTGGTTAGCAGAAACTAATTGGCCAAAACAAACCACAGTCTAGTGATTCAGCAATAAGACAAAAGATTAAAGTTGAATTTGATGCCAGAAAGAGGTGAGATGAAAGTAGATCGTATAATTAGGAAAAATTTCTCCTTAAACCTTGCTTAGAATCAAAACAAACAAACGTACCTTGATGAGTGACAGCAGGTTTAGCTGCACTTGCTTAAGCTTCTCATTATGTGTTTGTTTGAGAGGCTTTTTCACTGTAACATGACAGTGGGAGATGGTGATCGTGTCGGTGCCCTTTATTTATCCGTGTTTACTTAACTGTTAAAATATGTGAAAAAAACCATGCCTTTCACTACATACATGTTACCATGGTTACCAAACGATTTGCATAATACACTGCTTAAAGGTCGCTTATGAGATCACATGTGAGGTCGTTTCCTAGACAGCTCACAGCCCCGAGACAGATTTTATAGTAGTCTCGCTTTAATATTCATGCTGTAATCACATATCTACTCTCACTGAGTCCTGTGGTTGGTCTGCTTTGACCCTGTGATGAGAGAAGAGACAAATTAAACAGACAAAAGCACCTCACGGGGTCATTCTGATCCCATTTGTTTGAAATGTCGATGACAAACAATGGCAAAGCCGTTGGCCAAAATACGATAAGCCCTCTTTGACATTTTGGTCTCAAACAACAGCTTCCAATTATCACCTCTGCTGTCAACTCAGCACATTGCAAGTTCCCAATATCAGAACATGCTGCAAAAAAATAACATCTGCGGAACATCTGTCAGGCTTCAACCTGAAGTAACTTACATATCTGGTGCTAAACTCAGAAAAACCTATTGAATCCCATTAAAGATCTGAATATTTAACTGTCTGCACTGTAAAAATGTCACATCTGCACCATGTTTTGGCTCACAGCAGCTCCTTTTCTCACTGCACATGCAACATCACCTGAAATACTTTCTATACTACAGAAAAATCTGGTGACTCAGTTGCTTATTTGCATCCCTACTTCCTAGTGATATTAATGTGACATAGTAAAGTCTAAGAATAGGACTTAATGCGACTGAACCGCGACTGTGTTCACCAGCAGTGCTGCAGATCATTTTGATGACTTCCCTGCTGATAAAAGGCCGGTAAAACATGTCAGTGAAAGAATAACTCCAAAATGGCACATTGCAGTAAAAACATGCATTAAGGTGTGAAAAGCAAAGGGGGGAAAAAAAAGCACAGAAGTGTAATAATTACAGTTATTATTAACACCCATTCACAGGGCTTATTGCTAATGATCTGCTAATCTGAACTGGTTGTCATGACAGCACAGTGATGGCGGGGAGAGAGAGAGACAGACTGAGAGAGAGCAGTAGGAAGAGATGCAGTCAGCCTGCTGTACGGCAGCATTAAGTGCTAAAGACTTTTGAATGTAACCCCCCCCCGGGAAGTCAATTTAGCAAGCTCATACTGAGCTCTGCTGCACTGGTCCCTGCTCCATTACGCCTCACACTGATCCAAGACTCCACATTATGATCACCTTTGTGTGGAGGAGGAGACAGCTCTTAAAATACTTCTGCACTGTGGTGAAACATTTATCAAGTGCCTGAAAGGTAGCCACTGAGAGGAAGTGGAGGCTTTTTATCACGCTGCAGCTCGGTGCTGTCTGTTGCTGTGACAACTGATTGACTGATGACAGGACATCAGTTTAACATTACAGCTCATAGAGTAGTCAATTGATCAATCGGTCGCTAGAAAGAAATTAATTAGCGATGGTTTTCGATAACTGATTTTTAAAAAATATTTGAGAAAAAATGTGGTCTAAATGTAAAGATACACTGCTTTTCTTGGTGTGGCTGAACAAATAGAATCATAAAAGTGCAGGTTCAAACTGGTTAGAGGCCTGCGAGCATTGACCAAATGTTTCCTCCATCATCGTGGCAATAAAGATAAAAAATTAAAGATTCACTATTATAGCTTAATAAATCTGTAGCTGGAACCAGCAACCTGAAACCACCAATATCCTGAGGTTTCGTCCATAATATATATCAAGCTTGATAATCTTAGATCCTGCAATTCCCACAATGCACCTTCAGAGTCCCCCTGTAAATGCTTGTCTGCAGTTGTAATGCAGGCTGTATGTTTAAAAAAAGCCTGTATTCCAACTCAAACCCCTCTGATGACATCATCAGGACGTCATCAGGGTTATTTTCTCAACTTTAAAAAAAAATCTCATTATTATTATTTGTTAGCTGCAGTACCAGAACTGTCTGAACAATTCATGTTCATTATTTCAACACAGAAAATCTATTCTGTATTTTTCTCCAGGAGCTGCAGTTGGAGCTGCGCCTGCATTATTATGCATTAAAGAAATCAATTGCAGGTTTTACTATTATGCAGTATTTCTTCATGATGGTCACAAGAACTTTGAATGGATGCGAATCATCTGCTCTGTTGTCTTCACAATCATGACCTCTATAAGACGGAGCAAAACGCTGGAAGGCTACAGAGATGTGGGAGTTTCAGTCTCGTTTACTGTTGCGCCACATAATTGATTGCAGTCATTAGTGCAGCGTAGAGTGACCTTGCTCGGGGGGAGGGGGGCGGGGGATGACGATGCGTATGTGAGTCATTGAGAAAGAAAGAAGGGGGAAAAAACGGATACACAGATGTGCTTCTGTGAGGTGGTTTCTCACACTGTGATGTCTGCTGTCTTGGTTGCATTGAAGGTACATGAGTTAAGAGAAATGAGCTCGGACGGCAGAAACATCAGGAGGTGAATAAATCACATCCAGAGCTCAGGGATGACATCCAACCTTCACGCTGCCGCCTTCAATATTACAGATTTTTAATGATTGGCGGAGGAAGACGGGGAAGCTGCCTGCATCACTCGCCGTTTTCAGGACTGCTGATATAAGCGAAAGCTGTCAAAACAATCCGCGTTGAGAAAGTCTTTACATTGCAGCATCACAATGCGGTAATAGTACTTGAAAGCCAGACATAACCTGTAAATATCACTCAGTAACGACAACAAAGGGAATAAAAAGGCTTTTGGCAAAAAAAACATAGTGCTCCTTATATCTAAAAGAGAGAAAACTGGCACTCAGGACCAAATTATATCCATCAAACACACTTGCCACTTTGACTTAAAGGTGCCTGCATTTGCTTTATTACTGGTGAACAAACATCAGCCACACTGCAGGGACAGACACACACATTATTTACTCTCAACCACTGAAACAAAACAGACTCCAAGACCGGTGAGAGCTGCACATGAATGCCGTGATGCTGGAGGCACGAGGATGTGAATCTGCTGCAGTGTGTGTGTGTGAACGAGATTTTTTTCTCAGCAATATTTCTGTGTTTCAGCGGACCTTTTCTTTGTGGACTCAAAGTCCGTGAGCGAAAAAATGGGAACATATCAAACGCTTGTCTCTCAGATGCTGACATGCGCTGTCCGAACCCATAACTCAACACCTTATCTCCAGCTCCTGCTGTTGAATGTGTGATAAGCTCAACAGGAGGTTTATAATTGTCAGCCGCATTAAAAAAAAAAAAAAAAAAATGAAATAAATATAAATAAATAAATAAATAAAACCTCTCTTCTGTTCAGTGTTTGATCCTCTTTTCCTCCAATCTTCTGCCAAGTCTAAAAACCCATTATGTCGGCTTCTAAACATTCAAAAGAGGAATTAATGCGTGAGGAATTTAACACCAATGGCCAAATTGGTTTGTATCCCACCTAATATGAGAGAAGCACAATTAAAATGTCAGGGCTGGAAGGCTCCCAGTGTGGCACTAGCTATGCTTTTGTTTCCTGGATAATAAAGGACTCAATGATTGTTGTGGAGCAGCACAGCCAGCTGTATAGTCAGTATTACAGACCACGGGCTGGACACTCTGGGCTTAGTGCAAAGCCTCTGAATGCAAAGCAGCTTAGGAGTGACAGAGGAAATGGGATATCAATAGCGGCCAACAGATTTGGCTGCTGCACAGAAGCCTGATGCTCCATCCTCACTTCAGTACTGACTTGAGCCCAAACTGTTCTGGGGCAGATCAGTCTGAGGCCAAGCAGCGCTTGCAGGAAATTCTCAGCCTTTGTTTTAACTCGCTGAGAGAACAAACGCTTGTCTCAAAGGACATTATAATGATTGCTGAAAGTTAAAAGTTTATTTTTCCCGAACTTGAGAACTTATCGGGCAGTGCTTCATTTGTGGGGAGCTGTGACTCCCATTTATCCGGTGCTGCACGCACAGGTGGAAATAAGCTGAGAATTATGTGTGAAGGCTACTGTGCTGGTGGATGAATAAGCAGGGAAAAAAATACTCAGAGTCTGGTGCAAAAACACAGCTGCATTTCATATTTACACAGTCAGTGTTTTCTCAAGAAAAATGAGTAGCCAGATGAGCGCAGGTGCCTTCGGTTTGTTTTGCAGTGTCAAGGACCTTAATGAGAAACAGCACTCGGCACTGCTGAGGGGATTCAAAAAGCTGGCTCCCCCACACCAGCCAGACCTGTGCTATGAATGCTAAGCTCCCTCATAAATTGGAAATGACAACTTGATTCATGCAGGTAATACATTTCACTGTCCGACTGGGTGACATTGCCGTGATACAAAATTCAAGCTCGGCGCTGCATCGAGGTAAGAGGGGACGACGCTCGGAGAAGACACTGGGATGAGTGTAATGTCACCGAGGTGTACCGAGCACCACAAACTAAATGTCACAACAGCTGCTGAGATAAAATGCATGACCAACAAGCAAACAAAGTGGGGTTTAGGCATTACTGAAGGGAGGCAAAGGTTAAAGCAGCCGAGGATTGATATGTGAGGAAAAGAAGTGGAAATAACCTTCCCAGATCTGGATGTACAAGTCAGAGTTTTACAGCATTGATGAAATGTATCAGCTATAGTCACCAGAGAGCCCGAACGCCTGGGGCGAAACACTGTTCACTTTTTTTAAACTTTTAAATTATCCACGGCACAGTTTTGCTGAGCACACACTCTCAGCACTTCAGCAGTGGCCTGCCTCACATTTCTACACACACGCACACACACCTAAAGAGCTGCTCGGCTGCTCAGCACAAATATAGTTTTTCCACTGCTGGGCATGGAGGATCTGCAGCTGAGGAGTTCAGAAACAGGTGCCTTGCTCAAGAGAACAGAGTTAAAAATGTCTGTGGAAACATTCAGAACCTTTTTGTTCCGCCGCATGTTGCTCTCACTGTGCAAACATTTCTGCCACTTCTTGGCTCCTCTATCTGCTGCACAGATCCTCCTAACCAGCTTCTTTAATGACAATATGACTTGGAAACAAACAGTAAATGCTTCCCTTTCATCAGATGCTTTTTAAAGGCCTTGAAAACAGCAGCAGCACTGAGGCCCATATAAAAAAAAAAAGAAAAAAAAAAAAGAGTGGGCTGGATCCATCTACGCTCAACAAGTAAACACTCATATCAGATTTACCCCTCATAGGAAAATTGTCTACAACAGCAACATCTAAATCAATTTAAAATGTTTTGACAAATTGCCATCATGATTTTTCCTGCATTACTGTATCAGAACAGCTGCTATTAAGCTCTCTGAATCACATTCGAATGAGCACTGACTCCTGCACATCTTCTATTGTGGAAATATTAGATTCCACTGCTGGTTTTGACACAGCTGACCGCTACCTTTGGCTTCTCAGGTGCTGTTATGAACCGCTTCAGGTCTTACATGCGAGGCGAGGAATATTTATTCCATTTTTTTCCTCCATGGGAAAGCTAACCTTCATTCAGCTTGGCGTGACGAGCAGAATCTTTTCTCCTCAATCTATAAATGCTGCTGTTAACCCAGATTTATTAAAACCACATAAATTACTCAACGTTCACAGAGGAAACTCAAACCTCCATCTCTCAGAGAAGAACGTCTGTGGATGTTAGAGCATTAGCCATTTATCATCTGAAAAAGAAGAGCCAGTGAGACAACTCAAGGCCAAACAGGATTTCTTCACACCCAAGAAAGATTGCAGGCAACTTGATCAAAATTCTCGAGCCTCAGCCTTTGTCACTGCAGAGTCTGAAGGTTGTAGCCTCCTGTAGTGTTCCTGACATGCTTGAGCTGGATAAACCTCAGAACACACACATGTAGGTCTGATGACTTATGTCCTCTGACCGTTTCTCCAGTCAACACAAAACAGAAGTGAGCTGCTTTTATTGATCTCACACCAAATCTGCATTTTCAAATCTAAAATTAAAACCTGTCTGTTCCGTCTGTCTATCATCGATTGTTTCACCTCCGACATTCGCTGTTTACTATTCACTTGCTGTCATTTACAAGAACGCTGCTTCTGTCCTTTGTCCTCTGCTGTCTCACACACACACACACACACACACACACACACACACACTAACATTTCCCTCTCACACACACACATCCACTCCCCTCACCGTGATGAATAAAATGCTCAAAAAAGCAAAATGTCAAGTGGTTTACGAGGCAATTGGAGCCTAAAATGCAGCAATGCAAGACAGCAGATAACTTCTGTTCAGTCTGATTGCAGCGAGGAGGGTCAGCAGGTGCAGGTTATCCATATGAGCTGTGGACCAGCAGCATGATACTTCTGGTTTATTTTTTTGTATTTAAGGAGAGGTTTTCTTTGAAACTCACAGAGAAATGTGGCCCTCAAATGCACTAAATTGGTTTAGGTTTTACTAAATAACATTTTCACGCTTAAATTGATGCAATAAAAGCAGTAAATATGCTATTTTTCCAAGAGGGAAGCAAGTAATTGTTCATTTTAAGAGACCTCACTTGTTTTCTCTTTTGTGTTCCCACTATTCTTTTTTTAACAAGGCTCAAGTATTTCTTATCTGATTACTCGATTAATCAATGAATTAATCAGAACGACAGGAACCATCATAAATCAGCATTAACAGGATAATGAAGTTTAGAGCTGCATGAGCAGCATCACACGTTATTCGCTTAAATTGGTGGCTGGCACTTTTCCACAGAGACCAGAGAGCCAGAAGTTCTGTCGAATCTTGGAGAACAAAAAGCTCACTCACAAATGTTCGGTCTAAATTTCCCTTCTTGGACTTAAATCTTTCCCTCTCCACCCTGCAGCAGGGTTTAATTCCTTTATCTCAATCCACCTTTGTGATTTCAGGTGATAAGTTCATTGTCAGTCTCTCTGTTCTCACTTGTAAAGATTTAATGTTCGACAGATAACCTGTGAATCGAGTGTCTACCGGTTGAATTTCAACAGATGCAGAGGAACGTTTGTGTGAGAGCGAAGAGCCAACGGAGAAGGCGATCGATTCGGCAGCAGCCCGCAGCCCGACTGAAGACACATCATGTAACCACGGCCTCTTAAACTCTCCTCCTCTGCCGACTGTTTTGATTTAAGCACTTTCCTTTCTCCTTCTCCCCCTTCTCTGTCTTCCCGTGCCCTCTCTCTCACTGGAACATTGACCTTAAACCTGTGAAAGTGTCTACAAGCATCTTATGCACTAAAAGCAGCTGCAGCAGTCTCAGATAAGCTCGTAAACTCTCTGCTATCGATCCAGCTCTGGAGGGATTCTCAGGGTTGTTCTCCATAATTATATTCTCCTTTTGTTACGTCCATCAGTCAGTTTCCATGATATTGTGAGTGTAATAATGAGGACAAGAACTTCCATCAAAAGCACCGAATCCAAACACAGTAAAGGGGAAAAAAAAAAAAAGTAATAAGTGAGTGACAGTGAGTAATGGATAGATAGACGGATAGACTGGCAGCTAAAAACGATCCTTTAGAAAACTGGTAATATTTGAATCATGACTAACATTATCATTCTGAGCGATCGCCTTCTCCCATCATCCCTCACTGTCCATACGCCACCAGTTTCTATGGGGACCAAAACAACGAGACACTCAGAGATGTGAACTGCATGTGTATGACGTTCCTCACATGAAGTGTTTCACTCCAAAAAATGAGGCAAACCAGCAATTGAAAAAAAGTGGCACTTCAGCTCATGATGGATTGGACCAAAATTGAGATAAGTGATGTTCCATCCTCTACACAAATGGGTAATTTCAGCACTTAGTCGATAAATTTAGATCACTTTTCAGGACACAATTCTCTCTACTTTGAGGGTAATGAATCATTATTTGGGGGATTTTTTTCCTCCCAAAAAATGAGGCAGAACTGTTGTGTACTGTTCTGCAGTCAGGATTTATTTCACAAAGTCCTCAAAAAATCTCACCCCATCTCACCTCCGTTCGGTTTGTGTACGGACGGTTTACCAAAGAACTTAATTCTACCAAAGAAAAGCCGCTGAATCCATTTGATAGCGAGGTCCGTGAAACAGGATGCTGCCGCAGAAACACACACGGATGATGAGCTTCTCTTTTTGTCTCTGTTGCTTTAAGATGGAAGCACAAGCGTTAAAGGTGTTTACCTCAGAAGATGAGAAGATGTGTGGCCACAAAGTCACCTTAGTGTTAGTCACTGGGACAAATTATGTGCGGCTACTGCTGACCTAAAGGCCAGCATGTGTAAAAAATTCCCAGCTGGCTCAAGAACCGGCAGATGCAGATAAATGTGCATGTTTCTTCCTCATAAATTAACAAAAATACTCACAAAAGGTCATAAAAAGAAATATTCTAACATCTACTTTTTTATAAAGAAAAACTTCTCCTCATTTAAGTTTTCTTACTTACAAAAGATTTATGATCTTCGTTGCCTCGTTAACGTCGAAAAAACACAGTTCATTCAAACTCAACAAAAACAAAACAAATGACTCAAAACTGTTGTTTTAGTTTTTTGTTCAAATACCAACTTTTAATAAACTCTCATTCATCAATTAGACATGAAAATGTATTGGCATGCAGTTTTTCCTGCTGCCTCTCGGTTGTTGTCGGCCTCTTGAGTCGTGGCCCTCGGTTCTTCTTTAGACACACACCATTAATTAAATTAGCAAGACAGACAGACAAAAATGATTCCCCTAAAAAACACAGACTGCAGGTAAACTCTCAAATCTCAATGCATAAAACTACAAAAGTTACAAGAGAAAATATTCCCCCACAAAGAGACTTTAATACCAGTCACAGGGAACCTTACTATGGGATGCTACCAGCCACAAGGCCACAAGCCACAGGACATCTTGTTGCGTGCCACTTCTGGCCACATTAC
>JAQNCA010000021.1:3450866-3465889 GCA_029783725.1 Acanthurus tractus
TGAATATAGTTGAAGTGTGAAAGGAATGACACTAGAGAATCCGTATCACGGGGGAATCACACCTCTGAAGTATTGAAATGAAAATAAGCAGGAAGAAAAGTGTCATAGAAGTACAACTTGGGGAAAAGAGGCTTTTAAACCTTGTTTTGGGGCAAAGTCACCAAACTTTTTTAGCATTTTTTACAATGTTTTACTTGGTCGTTTGAGCCAGAAATAACTGCCCAAGCGTGTCGTCAAAATTGTGGCTAAGAGGCGGGGCTTATTTTTCTTTATGTGTCATTATTAGAGGTTGGACTGCAAACCCCCGGGATTAAATTTCACAAATATAAAACAGATATAACTCTGTTTGCCCCTTTATGCTTTTGTTGGATGGAAATATAAAAAAAGGATTTGCAAAAATGCATTTATATAATTGGAAGATTGAATTGACAAACATAACTGATTTAAACTTTAGAAGATGACAGACGAGTTAGCTCACTGAAACCTGAACTGCAGTGTTTGTACATACAGCTTGGGTATCACTCTTAATGAAAAGCTTAATTCAGTGCTAAGCAAACGGGCCCCTTTGTTGTTCTGAAACTGCACTTTCTGAAAATCATTGGCCTCTGGTGAGGGGACAAGTTTATTTTCTGTCTTGGTCATCAGGCACACTATAATAACTACAATAAATCAGTGAAAAAAAAAAAAAAATCTGATGAGTTATTTTTTTGTCCCACAGCAGTTTTCAGCAGGAGCCAAATTCAGATCAAACTGGGTATTGTGTGCAACTGCAGCGGCTAATCAATGTGTCAACGCTATGATTTGTGAGTGTATGCTTTGGTACGAAGCGGCGTGGAGATAAAAACACTTCAGTGTGAGAGATTTAGTTATTTGAAGAGGTTTTGTAATGTTTGCTTAACACTGTGGTGAGACTGTGGAAACTTTATATGGAGCTCTCCATGATTTTGACCTGAAACTGGGAGATATATTGATTGCTAGATCTAAGTTTTTCCTCAAGCAAAGTCAGGCAGTAGGGCTGAGTGACACTGACCAAATGTCATATTTCAGTATTTTAACGCAGAATGGCAATACTATATATATATCTATATATAACATTTCAGACATCACACGGACATTTATTACTTATATCATTAAAATATCTGGAGATAATCAAGGACGGATGAAAATAGAATATCAGAGCTGTGTGTCCCTCAGTGTTGCAGCAGAATCAAGCCCCACTGGTTCACCTGATGGGCCGATACATTGATTTATACCATACTGACTCATCCTATGTCTTATAAAAAATATTGACAAACCTTAATAAGTCAATATACGCCTGGTGGGAACCATGACCAAGCTCCTAAGCATCCACAGTTTACTAATCATTAAAAAGTTGAACTGAATCCAGCTTGGAGGTTTTACTGAAAGCCATGAAGGGTCTTCTTTTAAAAATGATGCACAGGGCCAGTATTTACCAAACAACTAAGAGTAAAAATCCAATCCAATCTGGACAGAAACATTTCTGTGGCACTGATGTGGTCTTTTGGGACCAGACTTTTTAATGAAATGACTCCTAACCCAGCAGATTTTTGGAAGCGCTCTGAAGGAGTCTTAACCTGTTGGTTTGGGCAGAAATGTCTCACTTGGCCTGTTTGAGAGTTAATCATGTTTGACCTGGTGTGGGATGCCAACATAACAGGGCGTTTGCAAAAATCAAGCTTCTTTCAAACTTGCAGCAACAGGGAAAACACACCTCTGACAGGGATGATCTGATCTGCCACAAGCAACAAATGCAGCAGATATAAATCAGTTCCTCAGAAAACATGCACACTTATTATCTTTTACCATTTTTTGGACATTTTATGGCCAAACAAGTTATTGAGAATAATGGGATTATAACATGTTCATTTTGTCACTTGAGTATATAAGGAAGCTAACAACAGAAGATTTCACATCCTCCATGGAGAAAACTGCTCACAGTGGGTTTGCAGCACGAGCTGTGTGTGTGCAATACTGCACAGCAGGATGCAGCACTACATTACACACCATATGTCACACAAACTTAGGTGAATGGGTAAATAGTAGCTTATGTTATGAAGTGCTCTCAGTGGCCAGTAAGAGAGGCTCTGTATAAATGCAGTCCATTTAACAAATTCATAAAACCTAAACATGAAAAGGTGCTTTTATCAGCGTTTTGAGTTCACCACTTTTTATCATCTCAAAGCAGGACTGTCAGGAAAGTACGAAATGTCATCATAGTTTTTTTTTTTTTTTACTTCTCCTTGCAGAAAGTCAGCGCAAGAAGCTTTCTAAGTATCTGTCAGTCCTGCTCTGAGGTGGAAGTGTTTTTTAGCTCCATTCCTGTGAGGGATTCTGTGATGCTTAATGAATAAAGGCCCGCAAGTGCTGTTTCTTTTTCAGTTCTCCCTCTACAGTTCACTTCAACTTTAACAAATTGAAGCCGTTTTACTGTCCAGACCGGTGCATTTACTCCAGAGCGGTGACAAGAACAATGTGGAGGAAAGTAACAGGCAAAACAATCCCACTGTTACTTCCTGTTTGGTTCGAGAGTTGCAAAGGAAGAACACATAAATATAAACAATCTTTTTATCAGTGGCACATTATTAAATCTCGCCTGGCTCCTGGGTGTACATCGAGGGTGTTCATGGGTGCTGAAATGTAAACCTTATCACCCTCCTACTGTAGATAACAAGCCTGGTGCGTGCAGACGTGGATATGTGCTGTTCACCTTATCACAGACTCCACACAGAGAAGTCTTAACACAGTGACAAAGTGGAAGATGTCTATGATTTGTTGCTTTTCTTATTATCACCATCTGGATGTCATTTACAGGTGGGAGAAGAGTACATTGAAGATACCATGCAAGGAGATATGAAGTGATTCATTCATTCATTGAAGATATCACTGTGAAAGCATTATCTCTTTAAAAACCTGTATTTCTTCTGCTTCTTGTAGCAATTTTTTTTTTTTTATCCTCCATTAATGACATTTTTTTAAGACAGAGCTGCTTCTGAATTTGGTTTTGATTTTCCTGAATCCTTTTAATCTGAGCGTATTAGTGATGCAGCATCTTGGCACCCAAGAGCACAAAACACGTGTGTACGAGCACACAAGCACAAATCCACACATGAAGGAGTGCATGTTAAGAAAAGCGACCACAGACGGTGTTGATTGTGGATACTTTGGCCGCCAAGAATGAGTGACAATGATGATGCAAAACACATTATCCTGCGGCCAGAGTGGTAATTATGGTTTCTAATGCGGGACCAATTACCAAGACCATCAAGCAGCACTGCTCCGAATGTGCAATTAGATTTAATTACATGATAGAAGTATGGCTGATAGCAAGATATGATGTGAGGAAAATGTATGCTAATTTCTCAAAAGTTGTTCAGGCTTTGAATGTTCCATATTGACACGGTGGCAGATATGAGCAGTTTCAGCCCATGAAGGGGAAGGAACGCTGTGAGGCCATCGCTCCAAATTTAGTCACAGTGTCATTTTAGCAGAGAAAAAAAATATATTTAAGGGCTTGTGATCAAAATGGAAAGTGTAAGCACTGAGATATTTGAGGTCTGTTAACATACCTGCACTTTCATATGTGGTGGTTTTTGTAATAAAAGCGAGAAAATACAGCCAAAACCTCAAGGGAGGACATTTTCAAAAAATCCAGATATACCATTAGAATCACAGCTGATCCATGTGAGACAGTGCCTGAGGTCAGAGCTCAGTTTTGGCTTGACTGGCCAGTTAGTGAGAGCTGTCAGCTCTGCTTTATTGTTGTTACAGCAGCTGTGATGGAGTGGGAAATAAAGCAGGTGAACTGCTTCCACTCAGCCAATATCTCCTCATTTTTTCTGTCCAAGGAAGCAGTTTTTTCTTTTTACTTTTCTATGTTATTTGTCTTTCACTTTCCTCTGCTGCTTCCCTCTAGACTGATAATAGCTGGAAATAATTGTGTGTCTTAAAACATTAGCTCGTCGGCTAACTAGCTCACTAACTACAACAATAAATGAGCATTACTTAACAGCCACAGAGCATGTCATTAAAAATACATTATATAGAGGTTAAAGGTTGGGCTCTAAAAATCTCCAAAGAGGACAGTAACACCTGCTGCTCCAAAATGCTATTAATTCTATTTAGAACAAGAACATTCTTAACCAATGGTAAGTTTTGTTGTCATGTCTCATATATAAATCCTGAACTTGTGAGGATACCGACTTTTAAGATGAAATGAACTAGTTTTAGCAGTGTGTTACCTTGATATCATGTGTGTATCTGCTAAGTATATATTCAAGGCCATTAATATAGTCAGAATTATAGACATGGTGAATGGACATTAGAAAATCAGCCAGCATACAACCAGTGTATTGAGTTAAATTAATTTAACTTAAAATCTTAGCTGGAGACAACTATATGCTCAGTAAAAGTTTGAAAATAATTGGTGAAATTACACTTTCAGATCACATGGAACAGTGTTACAGTGAGGCCCTCCTACACAGTGTTTGGTGTTTGATGCTGTAATACAAATTAAATTCTTAAAGAGCAAAGACAAACTGCTGGTCGCAAACAAAAGAATCAGCAGTATCAGCTGAGTTGGGCCTGCCCTGCTTTGTCAATATTTACCTCTTTTAGTTTGATCTCAGCTCCTTTTCCAAGTTCACATTTTCCCCTTAATGAGATTTGTTCTCCCTATTCTTCGTCTGTTGCACTCGATGACAACCAGGAGCCATGCAAAGGCGAGCAAATCAGGCCTGAATCTGTAGTGAGACGCCATAATGAGCACAATTTTGCAGACCCCGCTGCAGGAGAACCTAATGCCCTGTCAGTAACCTGCTGTGTAGTAATGACTGTGCACGTCCCTCTCTAATGCTCCTTCCTCAAACATAGACGCAAGCACAGATATAGGGAGATGTACACCCATGTGCAGACAAACAACACCGTTGTTGAAAAGTGTTTCATTATTTTCTTTTACCTCAAATACACTAATGGCCAATTATTTCTGATATTTTTCCAGCAGTGAAGCTAGCAAGTGTTTAAGCCGCAAATACCAAATGACTTTGTCCTGTGAACTTTATGGCTTCATGGTAACTTGTGTGTGGAAGTAGGAATTCTCCCGCGGCCAGCAATTGGGGAGATGGGGTTCAACCAAAACAGACCAGGCATCTCTGCAGCACTGACAGTTGCAGGACCTAATAAAGTATAAAGCGATATTTCCTTTTCCCCTTAAATAAGAGTTAGCTTTTACTCTGGTTCTTAGTTAATAGTATTTCAGTATCCTCAGTGCATTGCCTCCCCTAGAGATTTATTATGGAACTAAAAAAGACCAGGGAAACTGTAGTTAGACCCCCATGGCATTAAACCTCTCCATTAAATCCAATACTTGTGAAATTGTTTTGAGTGCAGGTCAGCTCAAGAGTGGGCTGAACCCCTTGGACAATCCAGACAATACACACACACACACATACTGTAGATATAACATGTAATAGAGAGAGCAGTCTCCAAAGCGAGCTGCAGCGGAAACGACCAAGCTACTTTAAAGCTGAAACAACAGTCTGCACATGAATCCGGCACAATGGACCTTTAAGGAAGCTCAAACACATCTGTAAAAAGTTTTATCCTTGCTATTCAGTCTCGGATTTATTTAGAAAAAACACAAATAAGCATGATCAATAAAGTGAATAAAATGACAGAATTTTGAAAAACAAGACCTCGGGTTGGATTTCTCTTTTCAACCTGTGCACATTATGCAACAGACCGTCCTGGTGTTTGGAGTGCGTTTGCCTCATTAGCGGCTAAGGTGTTGCGCAGGATGTTAGAGTGCTCTTTGAACATGTGGCTGCGCCGGGGTTTGGACTGACGTCGACGTATTGGTGACATCAAAGAGAATATGTGAGAGGCGAAGGGGTACTGCACGCCATATTGGGCTGACACACACACACACACGAACTGCCATCAAAGTGTTTGTGTGTTGTGTCAAAGAAAGAGAAATGAATAGAAATAAAGAGAGAGAGAAGAGTACATGTGACATTTTGCATATGTTGATTTTTTCATGATTTTCATCTGGTGTTGAGCTGTATTTTTATATATTTATGATCCAAGCGTTCCTCTATGTCAGGTGTTTCTTTTCCTGCTTATACTATGTGAAACTTCAAATTAAAAATGTAATGTAGGAACAGCAGCATTCCACTTTCACCTTTCCCTGCCACAACATGGAAAATCAGCTATGGGGATAAAAGTAAGGGATGGGATGGAGCTGTCTTTTCAACTACTTTCAACTTTCCCTTGCTTTTAAACAGCAGAACTGGCACACAGAACATTTCCAGACATGCACAATCAGCTGCAATTGCCATACTACTGAAGGAAGTATCCTGATTGCAAATGACAATGGAGCAGCCATTCACACTTTACCTGAGAGGAAGCAACAGTCACTGATTCATGGGAGATGATTCATTTGCATAATGGAAATTATATGTTGAACTATGAGGTAAATCACAAAGGAAACAATAGAGAGAAAAAAAGGGGGAGAAAATAACAGAGGAGGAGAAAAATGTGGGTGTAAGGAGACAGAAATATCAAGCCAACAAGCCAGAGACAAACATCAAGAACAGGATTTCATTTAGCCCGTGTTACAGGGAATTGGGAGCAGAGGGAACTGTCGCTGCACAAGCCTGTGACCCTAACCGACAAAAATGTCTTTTGTAAAGCCAAAAGTCCCCCGTGACATTCATTGTGGGGTTTTATGATCTCCTGTTGCAGCGTGGCGGCGGCCTCAGTCCCTGTGTGTATGTCACCGCTGTCTGTTTACCAGCGCATAAAGACGGGAAACAAAATCCAGTATAAGACGAGCCTCCCGATGAGACGCAGCTCTGGGTGAGAGTGACAGCTGCACTCTTGAACCCGCCTTCTGACACTTTGTCTGAGTCAGACAGACGACATCATGACAGGCTTCCTCTTTTGCACTTTCAGCACAATGACAGAGCTCCTTTCTCGGGGTGCATTGTTTGTATTCATGCATACATGTAAATAAGATACGAAATGATCTTCTTGTTGCCACGGATGCGAGTAGCTTTTCTTACAGCAGCCTTGCAACACAGCCCGGGAGTGCAAACAGCAAAACAAAGAGGTGGTGCGTAGGTGTGCATGAGTGGGTGTAGTTGCACTCGTTATGTTTCCAACTGTTCTTAACAATGCATCAGTGTACGTGAGAAAGTGTCTCACTAATTAGTGGGCCACGACTGAACTCCAATGCTCCAATGTTCTGTATCAGCTCAGAACAATTTGCACCACTGATGGATTCGACATTGTGCCTTCTAACTTATAAATTAGTTAAATATTTAATCCTACAGAGTGTGACCCATGGTGTCTTGTTACAGCAGTTGAATGACAATGTCAACCCTGTGCTTTGGGTGAAATGAAACGGAAAATGAACAAAGCTCTTGCAGAAAACGTCTTAATGACTCTTAATTATCTTCGCCGTGGTGCCAAGTGATACAGTAGCCTTGTAGGACACACTAATCCCTTTTACGCTAACTACATATATTAAGTGAATGTCTTCTTCCACAACTTGGTGCAAAGAATTTAAATACCCCTGCAGGTATGTCAAAGTGCTGAAGACAATGGTTCCCACACACAGATCTGCTTATTAATAAGCTTCTGTGAAAAGAAGAATGCCTTAATCCACTGTTTCTGCACGGAGCTGCTGTTTTGTTTGCCAAAAATATGCCAGTGCATTTTCATGTGGATATTCAAATCTGACCTTTTTTCTTTTTGGTTCTTCGACAGTTTTTGCAACAGTAATGTCAGGAGCATGCACAAAACTCAACTCTGTTGTTTCGGGTGATCAACCCTCCTCCTCTTTAGTGTAAAATCTGCAATTCTACCAATCGCTGTAGCGCTTGCAGCACTAACCTGGGTCAGAAACGGATTTCTGAGTATCACATTTTAACTCAACAAACAAGCCATCAGCCTCTGTTTCTGCAGCTAAAATCTCAAACATATACATCATCTCTTTCAACAATCCGTGTCTTTTGGAAAAGCTTGGAAAGTTTAGAAACCAGTTTCCTCTTGATTATGATTCATGCCTGAATGCTTAATTATTATTAAATATTTTTCAGATTTAAACAAAAACTTATCTACATTACAAGGCATAGTCAGGGCAAAAATACAGTGCGTTTAATTTGTCCTTTCTGATTTCATTACGTCAGGGATGCTGCATACTGAACAGAGTCACTGACTAACTTTTTTTGCTTTCCCTACTGTAAAAACTCAAAATGTCTGCTGTGTAGAAGGCTGCTTCTGCAGACGCCCACACAAGACGGACCAGAGGACTAATCTGACAAAAACAAGTTAACACACCTGTGTGGATCCACTTTGTATACTAATTTGTACGTGGGAGTGTATCATCTACCACAAAAAAGGTAGAAGTGAAGTTATGCGATCACATGCGCATCAACATCAAGAGTGTTGCAAACGTTCGCACAGAGAAAAATTAATTACTTTTTGAATCCTCGTGTGTGCCTTTCTCTCGTGACCGAACATGTAAAGTACTATAAGTAACACGACCACAAAGTGTGTCCTGCAGAGCCGGCGTTAAATTACACAGGCGTAGGAAGGCAGGTCTTCACACTATATGGCAGATAATTTTCTGTTCTATTCACCCAGGCTTGTTTTACTCCCTCCTCTCATTTCATGCACAATAACCTTCTTAGATGAAGGGCTTATAGTTGGAGTGATACAACGCATGAATTATTACTGACTATCTTATAGCATTTCCATATTAAATTTTTAATTACATTTTAAATGGGCTGATATTTAGAGATTCCTTTTAACCGCTTACATCAGAAGGCTCTAAATGATCACTAGGTTGAATTTATTTTTGTGCAAATATCTTTACCAAAAGCCTTTCGGCAGATTTGTTCATGACACAGATTTAAACACATGTTTACACTGCTGTAGGCTGTTGTATAAGTTCAAAGATGTGTTAGAGGATTTTTTAGTCTTCCGTTATGGAGAAATAATAATCAAGTGGGTGGTAATTATGCCTAAGTATTTCATGGCTTTTATTAACAGGAATTTGGTGAGTTTATGGCTTTAAAATAAGCCGGTTTCTACTCATTGGACTTTTCAGACCCGTCATAAAAACATTTATAGCTTCTGAGGTAAACATTTTTCTTTATAACCCTCCCTCCCAGATTTGTCTGTGTCCTCTGATTGCTATCACGCCCACGCAAGTCCCCTGCTAACGTTTCATGTCCAGACCAGCGCTGGCAGCATCAGCATCCCTCCCAGATGATCGCTGCTCAGATACACATCCAACATGCAGCCAGAGTTCACCGGGGAATCTATTCATTTTCCCACTGTGCTGTGTACATTTCATAAGTGCTATCGAGTGCGGCATGGCATTATGTCTCCCTGGAATGAGCCGCTTGTTTGGAGCCCGTATATTTTTCTAATGAAAGAGTGTGTTATTACACACCCTTCATCCAATTAGCAGGGGATGGAGTTGAGGATGAGTCAGGAAAGATATCGAGAGGAAGGAAAGGAGAGAATAAATGAATGTATGAGATCTTTTTCATGCTGGTAATTTACATGACCCATTAACCAACAACAAAGCAAACATTCCAATATGTATGTCTACTTGCATCCACCAGCACGATAAATTAACCTCATATAAATATGAACAGCCTATGTATAGCATCCCAGGAGATGTTCAATAATGGAAATTAATAATCATAAGCACACTCAGCCTCACTGTAACATCTTTATCCTGAATTTTTAACCAGGATAATGGTGTGATAATGACAGCCCTGCTATTAACACCCTTTTCACTGAACTGAGCAGTGTGTGTTGGAGGGAAAAAATTGAGAATGAAGAAAGGAAAAGGAAAGGTAGGGGATCCTGCTCACGTCTCCTCTTCGCTTTGACACGGAGTTCTGTCCTTGAGCTCGCCGCCAGCTGAGGGTCCCATGGTAACCTACCACAGGAAACAAGGAGGCTGGATCACTGACGCATCCACCAGCCACAGGGCAGCGACCGCCTGCTTTAATGCAGGTACACACTGTGTTACAGCAGGCGACTTTAAAAAAAAAAAAAAGGTGAGCTAGCCACATCCTAAAAACTGACTCTGTACTCCTACTGTACTGCACACACCCACCTGCAGCAAGCCATGCTGGCGGCACACATCACAACCACCCACACACACACTGACACACACTACTTTTAACAATTCAGTCTCTCTGATCTCTCTACTCTCTGGATATACAACATCACTCATTCTCCTGGTGGATTTATATCAAAGCTGAATGCCAGAAGAGTGAAAATAATATAAAGGACAGAGTTTCTGAGGCATCATGTATACACTGAGAGAGTTTTCTTCTGCTTGCTGTTTCACAGTAACACGAATGCTCCCAAACGCTGCTTTTTGAGGTGGCACCCAACTAATTGTCAGCTGCACACACATGCACTCTCTGGAAATGTTTTTGAGGGTGAAAATGGAATCAAATCTAAGCTCACACCTGCCCGCATTACCAACAGCGATCATTTAACACTATGCTGATGGGTGTATTGATTTTTCACATTGAATGTGTGTTTGTGTGCGAGTGCAATAAAAGCTGTTAAACTGAAAAGGCTCCAAGAAGAGAAAAAAACTTGCCAACGTGTACAAGGCCCTTCTCTTTTGTGCACCCCGTCAAACGGAAACCTTGTATTTCTGAAATGTCAACTTTTTCACCGCGGCAGCCTTGTTCCAGCCTTGAGCACCTTGTACTTTTCACTCAGACACTGAGTCTTGATAAAGGGCTGAAAAGACTAAAACTTCATAATTTTCTCTGACAAGAACATCATGTAGTCATTAAGTTAGTAAGAGCTCTAATTTCCATCTTTCTGTCTCTTTATATCCCCTATGACATAATACGACATAAGGCTGGCCTCTCAGGTTTGATGCCTTCTGTATTTTCCTACTGATTCTGCTGTATTATGCTAAGGTGCGTGACCATGGCAAGGTGAGAGAAACGCAACTTCTGCTGCATAACCGTTCTTCCACCTCCTTTTACAGCTGGCTCGTTTAACTTCTCTGTGGGCTAAGAGTCCTTTCTGGCAGCTGGGGCTCCAGAGTCCCTTTTGTCATTTCCACTTCAATTACTGCCGCCTTTGCGACAGGAGCCCCCACAGCACTGCCCTTTTCCAGGTGTCCCTTGAAAGACAAACTACCTCTCCCAAACAATAGCATATACGGTCAGTTTACAGAGTGATCAAAGAGCCCAACACATCACTTGCTCCCTGTCCGAGTCCCTCCCTATCTTCCTGGAAAAGCGGTGAGTAATGAGAGTGGGTCTGAGCCAAGCTGTTTGGCTGTGTAATCTCTTTCATAATGCCCTTCATTGAAGGGCCAGAGGTCATAAATAAACAACAGAGTGAGCGGCGGTGCGGCATCACAGGCGACTGGGAGGCAGTGTCGAAGGCAGGCAGATTATAAATTGGTCTTTCCCAGGAGTGAGGAGTGGGGGTTATGCCACTGATGACTGAGAGGGTCACACAGTGCCGCGGAGTGACTGCTCTAGACACTTATTATGCTGAAGGTGTGGTGGGCGGGGAGGGTGAGGAGGAGGGGGGGGGAGTGCTGAGCGGCAGAGAGCTGTCGAGGGGTTATGTTGACTGCTGGACCTTGTGATGATAGGGAGCTCCCATAGGAAGGCGGGAGACCTAGAAACAGGGTCCCTCTGCAGAGGTACTTTTTATGTGTGAGAGTGTGTGTTTTTGCGCATGAGTGGATGTGAACGTAAGGCTGTGTGTGCCTGTGTGTCGGGGCATGTCCCTGTGTTCGTCCGTCAGCTGCAGGCGTTTCTCCTCCTGGTACCTGAGAGAGAAGCGGCTAGGTGCACATTCACAAGTCGCCTCAAGGACAGAGGAGGCCTCGTTGCTCAGTGTCAAAATAGAGGACATGAGGAAAGTATGTAGGTGGGTGTGTTGTGGTGGGAGGAGAGTCATCATTGTCTCTGTGGGGGGGGGGGCCCCCGGGGACCTGAGTCCTTGCTGAGTCCTTGAACTCTGTTACAGAAAGGCAGGCATTTATTTTGTGTTTGTGAGCAGGCAAAAACACAGTGCTACAGACACACACAGCAGAGTGCAGGGGAGTTGAACACAGTGTTCTTATGAATGATATGTTATTTGCTGTTATGCTTTAACAGATTGAGCTATTGTGCAAGGGTCAACCATAACTGTGACAAGCGAATTTTCCTTGCCCGTTGAATTAAGCATCTATCCATCTATCAAGTGCTAGTAATACTGTGCCAGACAGCCAGCATGGCTCAGCCCAGCAGCTTGCCTGGGTACTGGACCCTTCAGAAACAGTGTGCCAGACTCACATATACCAACATTACAATTCTCAGCGATGACTCCAGCTGTTCTGTATGATTTTTAAATAACACTGTATGTATAAATTATGTTTTTAACAGTTTATATTCAAAGTTCTGCCATAGGCATGTGCAAATTATCTGAAATTTTGAATCTAAACAAGCTTTATGTGTCAGAAAAAGACATACTATCCATGATCCACAGTATGTACATGAATTCTAACATCACCTGAATATTCAGACCTCTGTACTCCTGTGCACTGCAGCATTGCTGTAACCTTGTTTACGCAATTTACAGTGACAGCTTGACCTGTATAATAGACCTGCAGATATCATGCACAGTGTTCTACTTTTTAAGCTGGCATTAGAAGTAAAACACATACATTTCATTTGTGGCATTTGCAAGGATAGGCTGAGTTTCCCTAACTGGTTCAAAATTAGCACAGGATCACATTTAAAAACGGCACCTGAGGCGCTTGGATATCGTACTGAGCATGTTTCACTGCAGACACTTTTTGGCATACCAACAACCAAACTTTATACTCAGTGGCCAACTTAACAATATGGCTCATCTTGGCATCTTACTTTATCACTGGCAAATCCATATCCTTGATATGAGCATTCCAAACCTGATATTTTCTGCTGTTTTTGCCTCCTTTCTTATGTTAGTCTATTTCCAGTTTGTGTCAAAACCACAGTAAGAAAAAAAATGTCACTTCAACTAAAAGCATGCAAGCACACGGCTACCACAACCCACAACTGTGCCACAGCGTTGCCCTTTTTTAACTGAAATTAGCCCTAGAAATACTTTTACATAACATACCACCGACACAAAGTACTTAGTATGCTATGCAACCCACTTTGAGCCACCAGAGACGGCTACAAAGCCTGCACTCCCACGGATAGGAGTGGAGAGTAAGCATGTGTGGCATAGTGCTTACGTCCAGAGAAATACTTTTTGGTAGAACTTTGAAAGTTTAGGCTGTCTTTTCCAGTTCAGTGGAAGCCGACAAGCCCAAATGTTCTGGGATGTAAAAGTGAATGTCAACATGTTTACCGAGATGGAGCTCTGAAACTGAAACTCATAAATGAGCGTGGTGAGAAAGTGTTGACGAGGAGACAAACACAGACACTCAATCCACTGTACATCCTGCAGTTTTCCATTCTCTGTTATTCTTTTCATCTTTTACCTCATTTTCACTGGACTCTCTCTCTCTCTCATTTTCTCTGTTGTCTTGCTTCTTTTTTTTTACTTTCTGTCCTCCCATCTCCCACAAAAAAACAGGAAAAAATGAAAAATGAAGTAGTTGATCAAGGTGGACGTGATAAATGGCCATGGAAAATTCTGCCTTTTGAACCTAGTTCTGGTTTTGCGCGGCATCAAAACACTATTGTGCCAAAGTCCAAGCCTCCACATTGGAGTAAAGCCTGCAGTGCATAAAAGCTCCCTTATGAAGTGCGCTGTCACTGTGTGGAGGGAGGGCCCATTCATCTACACACAGTTTAGCTTTATCAAAGTCATGCATGGTTAAGAGTATGCAATCGCTCACTGAATGTACAAAAGACTGAAGGATTTGGGTGAGGAGAAAACCTCGCAGTCCACACACTCGGGCTCATTTCTAACATCAAACACTACTGTTCAAAGCAAGTGTGTGTGTGGGTGTGCACGTGTGTGTGTGATAACATCTCGTAGAAATAGAAAGGAGTGTGAGAAGCAGGGGGGTAAATGGTCACAGAAGACGAGGACAAAGGAAATTTGTTGGAGGAGGAGGAAATGAAAAAGGTTTTGCTGTTCGCTGGGGGGAGCTGAGCCTGCATCTTTTTTTTGGAACAGAATTTTAATTTTCAAGCACTTTTACCTTGATAGCTTGTCACCCTTCTATTTGCATAAACCATTAGAAGGCTTTTTTATGTTCAGCAAGTAATAAAAGCTTGAAGGTCGAGCAAGTGGCCTCCGGAGGCTTCGAGATTTTAAACCCACAAAGCAATGTTATACAAAATAAACAACATGCTGTTGATTTATTTTCTACATTTCAAGCCAAATCAACAACAGAAGTCACTGAAAATGATAAGATGGACAACATGGATAAGATGCCTGAGTCCCTCATGGATATCTGACAGCTTTACTCTTAAAGTGTGTGTTACAGGGACAATTTGACTTGACAGTCGTGTTAGAGAAAAGGTCAAATGATCAACAAAAATCAATAGGAATGATCTCAAGGGACCAAGACAGCCAGGGACATTCTTGTAACAATGTTTCAAGTCGTTGTTGAAGCACTGAAGCGAATTGTTGGACAGACGAACGGAGCACTGGACTGATATCAGTGGACAATGTTGAAACTAAGTTAATCTGACATATTGTTTATTCTAAGAACTTGTGTGTTGACCAGCCTCCTGGGTCTATTGCCAATTGGTCAATGCCACAGGTGTGATGGTGCCGGCTGAAACTTACAGCAGGAAGTGATCTATCAGCCTCCTGCAGCAAAATCCACTGTGTCAACAATCCCACGTTTAGCTAATAAACAGCCCACACACACACACACACACACACACACACACAAACACACACACACAGAAAAGGGTTTTAGAAGTTACTTTACAGCCTACAGCAAGCAAGAGAAAATACTGAAGACTTTAGTACACTATATGTGAGAATTTATGCATACCTTC
>JAQNCA010000021.1:3465989-3477366 GCA_029783725.1 Acanthurus tractus
ACTTTACAGCCTACAGCAAGCAAGAGAAAATACTGAAGACTTTAGTACACTATATGTGAGAATTTATGCATACCTTCAAGGAAATTAAACTCACTAGTGATTAAGACTTTTCAGGATATTTTTTAGCATGCAGATACTCTGTCGTTAGCAGGGTAAAGACCTTGTTGTCTTAGAAAGAACCTGGATGTGATTATCATTCAAACAAAGAGATTAATGTTTATGAAATCTTTGCTTAAAGGCATTCATAGTGATGAATTTATTTGTACAAAAAGCAAGAGAATTAGCTCTGTTAAGAAATAAATACCAAGAGCAGATGAGATAAGTTCAGTTCCCGCCTTCCTCATCATCTCCTATCACCTGGGCAGCTGCTGCGTAAACTGGTATCAGATAGTTAAAAAGAAATCGTTGGAGAGTTAAAGTGAGGAAAGGAGTTTCACTTGTTGTTTGATTATTCATCGGTTAAAATCTACAGTCAAACTGAGGGATTGAGGTTGAGGACAAACAAACAAAACCTCTCTTCAATTTAATTCAGTCGGTCTGTTGTCCGTTAAACTGTGTTCAAGTTAGAGATCTGTGATGTTCCAACAGAGCAGAAGTGTTAAACAAGTGCAGACAGCTCCTGCTGGTGACTGACTGCTTATGGACTCCCCACAAGGATGTGTCAGCCAAAAACTTTAAATCAGCAAAGTGAAAGAGAACTCGGAGAGGGAGGATTCACTCCGGCGATTTCCAAACAAAAGCAGCTAGCGACCTTCACTTTAAATGAAACCTTCATTTGTCAAGAGATGCTCTGACTGACAAGGACCAACACGGCTCTCTGCTCAAGTAGATATGGGTTACCACTAGACAAAAACAAAACAGCACTCAAACGTTTCGCTGGTCTATATGAGGAGCAATCAAAAACTTCCAAAACTGTAACACAGAAATGCACAAAACACAGCTTGTTCAAGACACTTGCATGTGCAGACTGAAGGAGCTGGGGATTGAACCACCAACCTTCTGACAAGCAGAGAACCAGCTGCAGCTTCTGAGCTTAAAGTAACAGTCCCTCTGCAGGTGGATTCAGCTTCTGCACAGCTTGGTTTAGTGCACGCACAGCCACTGCTCTCAGACGTTTAAGGTTTGCCTTTGATTTGTTTAACAGCTAAAAGAAAAATGAGTAGAGTTTATCAGAGCCTGCAGAAAACAAAAAAAAAAACTGCCCACCTTGGCATGTTCATATTTATCAAAAAGAAGGAAAATACAATGCTTCTTTTTAAATTAGTGGATATTTCAGCAATAGTGTTCAAAGAAATACTGTTAGAGGGAAGGAAATTGAGATAGAAGGGTTCGTGTGCATTCCAGCCTGAAGCTCAGTTTGCTTTTGTTGTGGTCTGTCTTGTGTAACTGTGTGAAACATAAAAACTCCTAAAATGTTCTGGACATTCAAGCAAAGATTTACGAGCCTCCACCTCCACAGAACACAATGAGCTGGACGACTGTGCCGTTTTATTTAACGTATTAATTTCCTATGCAAATTAATTTTTTAATCTACTCACCACTCAAAGCGCTTCACACTGCATGTCAACATATACAATTTCCTTTTGCACTAATTGCAGGGGTGTCCATAAAAGTGCTACCCTGCTCACCAAAAGCAAACACACACACACTCACACACCACTGGAACAGCCATCTGGAGTCATTTCGGGTTCAGTGTTTTGCCCAAGGACACGAGGAAACGCAAACTAGAGGAGCAAGAGATCAAGCCACTGACCTTCCGAGAAGATGGCTGGCTCATCTCACCATGATCATAAAATTAGCATAACTGCATATAATCACATAGTGTTGAATTCATATATTCAGACCAGGATGTTTACATAAGACATCAGGCTGTTGATGGAGATCTCTTCACACAGTGACCACACGGTGAGGCTGCACCAGGTGACCTGCAGTTCAGCTGACGCTATCAGAGCTTTCCTGACACAGCAGCAGTCTCCGCCCATCAACAAGTTAAATGAAACTCCAATTTGCATTTACTGCCTTGACCCCGTCTTGATCTTCACGCTGGTCGATCCCTTATATGATCTGAAATCTTGCACATCAGCAGAGAGAGAGAGAGAGAGAGAGAGAGAGAGAGAGAGAGAGAGAGAGAGAGAGAGAGAGAGAGAGAGAGGACGGCAGGTCCTGTGAAGAGGCTGCTGTGTTTCGAGTGTCCACCAAGACAAACGACCTTTCATCCAACAGAGCACTTACTTGAACCCAGGCAACACATTACGAATCAACTCCTCATGGCCGAGGCGGACCTGAGTGGTCCGGCTGCAGTGCTCTGGCCTCTGTTTTCTGATGTTATTGTTCAAAATGGGAGCGTCTTGCTGCTCTCCGATTGAAACCCAACCACAGTTTCATTAAATCTGACAAGTATAATCTTCTGAGATTGCCCTTTCCCGCTGTGATGTTTGGAAAGCTTATAAAAGACTCACTTTATTGATCTGAAGACACTTTAAGAGGTCTTATTGTTGTTCCCATGCCATAATCACAAATAGACCCTTTGAAAGGGAATAATGCCAAACAATGCCAGTCGGTGAGGGAGTCAACCGTGCGATAAAGGCTTAATAGTTTTATCATTGCTTGAAAATTGTGCAGTCCATCTGTGAGAGTGTGTGTGTGTGTATCAGTCTTCTTATCTGTAAATCTGCCAGCGGTTCAAGTACAACTCGTTTAATGTAACCACAGAAGCTGCTATTGATGAGGTAGTGTCGAGTAAATAAGGGATGTTTTACTGGAAAAATACAATAAAGTCCTCTATCTTTGGGAATTAATGACTTTTTTCATTGCCAATCAAAGTCATTAAGTGGGTTTCATACAGTCAGAGGGATGCAAACACACACACACACAACCTTTCCCACTCATCAAGCCTTTCACCTCCCACTGCGCTGGAATGGATTTCCCCCTCGAGGCCAGCATTCAAGGTTTACGTTCCTAATGACCTGCAATAATTCAGCGGTGATTGATCAGCGAAATCGACTAATGAGTTACAACCGTCCCGTCAGGACAGAGACTTAATCTCATGACTGTATTAGGCATTGTGTTCCCTGAAATCTCACAGTGTGGTCAAATAACTCACAGCCCATGGCCGGGGCCCAGGCCAATATCTCACTGCGGTCGGCTGCCGTTTTACGCTGAACACACAGCGGCGGGGAAGTCGCGCGTGACAAACTGCGTCTGGCGTTGGCGCTCTATTCGGGATGCTGGGAGGGCAGCGCGCAGTGCAAGGACAGCTTGTGGAAGATGTATGAGACGGTGTGGTAATGTATTCATAGGGAAAAAGATGGAGAAATTGGTCTTGAGACATGATGAAGCGCCAGCTGAGGTGTCTTTGATAAATTATGATGAAGCTATGCAAATAAGGCCTGCAGCTGGATTTCCGGCGTGTGCTGTTCAATTAGGCCGCCAGTGTGGTGGTAGACTAACACTTGGACTGGGCGAGCAATGAATCCATCTATTACTAAAATTCATACTGGTTTGATATTCAACACCAGGATTAAATCAAAAGCAATACTCAGAGTTTGGTTCTTATTAACAAACACAAATTCTGAACAATTAAGAGACCAGTCAACAAGCCTTGCAGCGAGAAAAGACCCGGTGAGAAGAAGCCTCATAAAGGAAGATAAATGAAATCAGCTCATTTCACTATTTTATCTGAATCTGTACCAGAGGACTGTTCTAAATCTACTCTAGTGCAGTAACTTTAATTCATCATCATGCATTCCCATTTCACCATCCAAATAAGACAGAAAGAAATAAAATCCTTTGACCTCACAGAAGAAGCTCTCCAGGGTTGATTGAATATTTTAAGAAAGTGGGTTTTCTAAATGAAAAGAAGACATGGATATAAAAATGCTACAAAATGGATGTTCAATTAACCGTTTGCGCATGTTTATGTGGAATTTATTGGAACTCCCACAGTCCTGATGGGGGAACGGGGGGAAGCAATTCAAAGAAGGCTGAATTGCCTGTTACACACTGACTGTTCCTCCCAAAGGCTCATCAACACATTCAGTCCTTTTCAATAAATATTTTACCGAGAGGTTATGCAGGAATCACCCATGCATTCAGCCATTACATTCATAACACAGTGCAACTTTCCGCCACCCGTTTGTAGCGTGTGATTAGTTGCAGCTTTAAAGCCCAATTTTATTTTTTGTTCCTTGTCGGCAGAGAACAAGCCTGTGCAAAAAAGATGACTATTATTCATTGAAAACAGATAGGTTTCTATCCTCACTGAGAATCTCTTGTATTTCAATTAGGTTACTGATTCTTGAAGCTGTCCTCGTTGACAGGTTTAGAAACTGGAATTTCTGTGTGATTAGTGCCTTGAATATCATAATACAGCTGGAGAACACAATGCGTCTGGCTGCAGAGGCACTGCAATTAAAAATGATATCATGAAAAATACTCTGCGAGGCTAGAAAATGCAAATTATATGCAGATTAGTAATATGATTCATGTATTAATTTGGCAGGGTGATTAGGTGAGTGGGAGTAAGCAGCAGTCATTAATGCTCTGCAATGGTTAAAAACAGTATGGTGAGAGGAAGTGAAAGCCGGCAATTTCCTTCATTTACTCGGTGTGAGAGGTGACCTTTCCACAGAGTCCCTGCCTGTGGCGCTAAGGAGGCACACACATATGAAAGGAATCTGAACTTAAGCTTGCATGGAGAATGTGACATATGTATGCTAACTGTTTCTATCTCTGCAGGCAATCCAAGACACTGGCAGGGCACTGAGAAGGAAAAGATCCACGGGGAAGAAAGAGCAGGCTGGAAAATCGCTTTCTTAATGTCTTATTTAAAGATCCATGCATTTTGCTTCAGCATCTCTAAACTGCAAGATATCTTCCAACCTCAGGAGGAGAGCACTGAGAAAGAAATCACAAAATGCAGCTGTACTTACAATGTTACACTAAATGTATATGAGAACAACAGTTCATCCTAATTAGGCCAAGTCTCCTGATTTGACACTGTAAGGATGCCTGAGTGCCCATTCGACACATGTTGTGATTCTTGAGTATTAACTTTTCACACTTGATAATGGATCATCACTATCATTGCGACATTGCATGCAAAAGTCATTTATAAACTGCTCCATTTAGCTCTTCCTGATGCTTAGGTTGTTTCAAAAGTTGTATTACAAACAAATCATGGAATACACAGAGAGGTGGGGAAATTGCAAAATGGGAATGCATTCAAAAAACTCTGCTTTTTGTTCCTGTTTTGTCTGTCATTATAGACCTTTTTTTCTCTGATAGTGTTGCTATGTTTTGGTGTCACGCACAAACACACAGGAAAGTCGAAGATATCCTCTGGGGGAGAGAGAGACAGAGAGAGAGAGAGAGACAGGGGGAGAGAGGCAGCACGCTATCAAGAGCTCATCGCCTCGACAAACTCAGAAGTGCAACCACATCAACAGATGCAAGATGCAAGTTTGTCGAAGCACTATGAGACTCTACTTGACCTGATTAGACTGAATATCATTTTATTTACTCGGCCTGATTCAAGGTCGAGGTTAGAGCCACTCAAAACCACTCATTTAGATTTATAATACTTAGTCTATGAGCTATTTGTCATTCAGCGCACAACAACAACAACCCATGATAATTGGATCATATTATCAGTGAATAACCCATTCAATTTACAATACTAAAAATACAAAAATGGATTCATCAAAACCTCCAGAAAACACAAGACTTCGACCAGAAAATCCCATCTTTCATAACCTTGTACTCTTGTTGAATTAACATGTAAAAATGCATGTAAATTAATCTGCATGTAATTACTGTGATCCTCAGAGTGAAAACTTGAGAAAAGATGCACCATACATTATATTTTCTCTTCAATAATTAATTTAGTCATTCCCTTTGATGACAAGGGGAACCCAGAAGACTTAAACGCATGCAAGGATGATAAAGCCTCTGCTTCATTAAACAGCAAGATTGAAGCAGCGAACCTCAGAGGCAACAATAACTTTTATTTGAGGCTACTGTTTCTGCTCTCAATATCCTCTGGCTTTCGCTTCCAGCAGGGAAAAAGCCCTGTAAAATACAGAAGCACTGTGTCTGCCTATTATGAAAGGCCTTTTAAAACCAGAAATAGGCTACATCCCTGACTGAGCAGCTATTTGACAAACGGACAGGAAGCTGAGGTCAGTGTAGCATACCGTACCTGACACAGCTGGCTCTCCTCCAAGGCAATATGGGCTCTGTCTCTTCATACCAATTCTGTGGGGGGGAAAAAAGACAGAGTCTGGTCAGGGAAAACTGATATGAGACCTCAAGAAAGAAAGGGTATTAAAAAAGCATAAGAGGGGATTAGATGGTGCCACAAAGATGCAGCGCATGGATCATTTTTGCAACCTAAAGAACAATTTAACGTCTCAAAAAAGCTTCTTCCTGACATTAAAAAGCTCTTATTTGTTCCATTGAAAGCTGAACCCATTCTGTCAAAAGATGCAACAATGATTCAGCACTGTACCTTTTTTGGAACAGCGATACACATATGCTTTACTTTATACAAAATGCATAAAGGCTCAACTCAACTCTAATTGATTTTGACACAGACCATGAGGAAAGTTTCAAGCGTAATCAGCCGGTGGTTCATCTGTATGCTGCAGCCACCGCCGCAATCTCCTAACCACGGCAACAAACAGGCGGAGACGCTGGAAGGATCTATTGATGTATGCTCTTTTATGAGAACTTATCATTCAAGACCCATTTACGCCCAGAAAAGGTCAAATGAAATTCTCACATATCAAATTGAGTTTTTCGCTTGATTAATAAGCTTCCGTGTCAGACGCTGCGCCCACACACGCCGAATTCAAAACATCTTCAGGTTTCCATTTACCTCAGAGGCTGCAACTGAACTCCAGATAATATCACAAGTCTGATTCAAATATTCCAAAAGAAATATTTTAATTTGGTACTTGAGATTTGGCTCCATCACCATGATTTCTCCCTGTGAGTACAGTTATACTCTGAGAGCGGTGGTGGGAGTAATAAGTGGTTTCCTGTTTCTCAAAACATTTTACATTGGATAAATTTCACACCGAGTTTAACAAAGTAAATACAACAGACCATAAAGTAAATAAGGAGACAAACTATGAGTCAACAGTAGGAATGCTGAAGAAATATAGGAAGGCTTAATGGAGAAAGAAAGGCAAGTGAAAGTGTAAATTATCATCTAACTGCCTTCAAGGTTAAGATAGAAAGGAAACACCACGTCAAGTCAGGATGGAGCCCTGTCGCTGCTCCTGCTGACAGGCAGGTGCACGCTAAGTAATGAGGAAGAACTTCCTGCCCTCGGACTTGAGTGGGGCGTCTCGGCCGTGGCTTTGAGTCAGCCACCTGATCTGCGCTTAGATACATCGAGCTGTCAGCTCGGCTCCACAGTAATCACAGCCCTCCATTAACAAGCTGCTCACATGCCAAAACGGCTCTCAGAGACGGAGTACGGCGACGCGGCGCAACCACATATTCTATCGTTCACACTCATGAGCCCACACGCAAACACACAGGAGGCAGCTGATGAGCAATCACCTTGCAAATTGGCTTACTATACAGATGCAGAGAAATACTTATTAGTGCATTACACACATGCTTTGGTGGCCTTGGCACAGTTCCACCTTACTATAGGAGCTAATTCAGACATTTCTCTCATGCATTTACCTCACTGTGGAAATGTGCCTGTGTTGGCCATTAACATAATTTTCCGACGCTGAACGAAATCATACCATTTGGAATGTATTACGCCCCCCGTGTCATCGTGCTAATCAGCATAATATGAATTATTGCCATCATTACAGTGGGTGGCCGAGAAATAACAGTAGGTCTTAATTATTCAACAATGAGGAATAATAAAAGAAAAGCAAATGCACCTTTAGATTTCTGCTGCCAACAATCATTAGAGTTTGTATCTCTCTCCCTTTGGGAACACACCCAGGCTGCGTTTCTCTGTTATGGAAATCATTTCTACGTTCGTGATGAGTGATGAGCTTGTTTCCCCCCCTGAATATACTCCTTGTGCTGTTTGTCTGTGAGTGTGCACTGAGGAAATTACCATAAAAGCCCAATAAAAATATGCTTTGCAATAGTTTTTTCGAGTTATAATTTCTGGTGTGTAATTGTTATTGTTTTCTGTACGCTGTTTAAAGTGACGACTGGGAGCAAAATCTACTCCGGTTCCATTTCAAATCAAGTTTTGTTCCAGATTTTAAGTTAATGTCCTTTACATAATTAAATTTTTTTGAAGCCTTATCATAATAATATTACTTGTTCGTAAAGCTTGTAAATTTGTGTATTTATTGCATGGTGTATTAGAGCTGTTCTTCAAACACGGTGATCCAACAATGGAGAACAGAAGAGACGACCATGTGCGTATTATGTTGCCTCGTTTATAATATCAAGTCTCATTATGCACTTTAAAGGTACAGTTGTCTTGACCTAGAACTGAGTTTCCTCCATATGTGGAAAAACAACAAAAGCATTTGAAGTTGCAGCTAATGAGACAAACAGGCTCTGTGAGGCTGCACGCTGACATGCTGATGTTTCGCAGGTGTAATGTTTACCGTGTTCATCATCTCAGCTTAGCTTGTTAGCATGCTAACAGTGCTAATTAGGACAAAACACAAAGTGAAGCAGTGGGTCAGATGGGAATGCCTTTAGTTTTGCAGGTATTTGGCTGTAAACCAAAGCACCGGTACAAACTGTAGTTTTGAACCGATGACATCACCGTCCCTACAGTCACATTGCCAGCATGACTACAAACTTACTGGACACTAAATTTTGCAAAAAGCACTTAAGGAAGACTTCAAGGTGTTTCCTATTCACACTGCTGTAGTGTGACAAACCTCCCGAAACTCTTTAAAAAAAGAACAATGAGCAGCAACTAGTAACATTCTAAAAACTTAAAATAAGACCACAAACGTAATTCAAACCTATATTTTCTATTTTCACAATCCCTGCTCTTTGAAAAATTTAACATCGGTGGCGGTCATAATTACCTTTGAAGACAAATAGTGAACTGTGATTCATTTTTGAGCCAATCTCAATCTGCCTTGCAATCTTTTCTGTCAGGATTGAAAAAAAAAAAAAGTTATTCATTTTTGATAAACTAAACGTAACATCTGAGTATCATAAATCCAGGTTGGCGAGGTCAAACTCATTATAGTCGACTTTCTTTGAGAGATAAAGCTTTAGCTGAATCCACAGATCCGCTGGAACTGCAGGCTTCGTCCGACCTTTCAGATTGAGTTGCCAATCAAATTTCAGCCCGTCTTAATGGAGTTATGGTGATTATAGCAGGCATGAATCAGAACTATAAATCGCCGCCCATCACTAGGAAGTAACAAAAAGAATGAATATGACTTTGAAAGGATTATTTCACATATCAGAGAAAACGCTGAGATGATTTCATTGGATTTTCATGGCTATTTCTCTCCAGACACAATCTGACAGTTGATCGACACGTCTGTCAACACTCACATTCGTCTCAACGCCCTCTTGACCCTCCAACAACTCTGACGGTCGAACATTGCTGCTAACTGGAGAGGGGGTGAGGACTGGGGAGAGGTTACAAATCAAAGCATGTCTTTGTGTTGTGTGAAAGGTTCAAACAGATACCGTCAGATCCTGTGATACCCACTGGGCAGAGTGAGATAATTAACTTTCAGCTTGAAGGCATCCTGAAGACTTCCTGTCAGCTGCTGTTAGCGTTGTTGACAAAGTCTCCGATGACATGCAGCGGATATGTAAATGACGTTGAATTTTTTTTTCAATTTATTTGGCTTATTTCAATTAATTCGCAGTCGATTCACGCTCGGCAGACACTCTGAGCTTGAGATCAAGCCACAGTGCTGCTCACTGTGTTCACTTTACTATGGGATATGAAATTCAAGGTCACATTCTCAGTCCCTTGTTCACTGAATTAGGTTTGGTATTTTTCAACATATTCAGATCACATGTGTATTTGTAAAACCAAAGCAATTCTCTTTCATAATGTAACGCTCCCAGCTTTGCACAAATACCTCGCTTTTTTCTTGCACATAAAAAAAAAACCAAACACTGGCTTTTAAGCCAAGCAGACTTTGAATTATTTCAAACAGCAGAACATCTGTAACACAGGCAATCCATGGCTGACCAATTTAATTCCTGCCTTATCAAGAAATGTTTTTTTTTCAAATGGATATACTTATTAAGATTTAATTGAACTGTAGTTATTACAGTCTTATTCTTGCTTCAGCAGCCGGTAACAGCTTGCATTTGACTTGCGTGATGTGAAACATCTTTCTTACTGGCCGGCAACAGAGACTGTAGTCCCTCCTGTGTCTGTACCTTCACTGATAGCAAAGATGGTTGCTCAAGATGCTTGAATTGCTTGTTTGACATTAGCTGAGCAGATTTTTGTAAATGTATGAAGTAGACAGGTGGATGTGGAGAGGGGCAGAAAGTGGAATGTGAATAAGAAGCAGTGTAAAGCTGTAAAAGAAACACTAACACAGAACTGATTAAAACTCCAAACTACTTAACAGGAGTAGAGGTATTAGTATTTCTGCTACTGCTACACAATCTACCCTACTTCACATTATCTAGACTGTTGACAGTTGATTGCTGTATTCATGTATTTATGGAGGAGTGGAACCTGAGGGTGGAACGTCCAAAGGTAGAGATTTTTCACTGCTTTTTTGGGTTGAATCACTAAATACCCTCTAGATGAAGAAACAACATGTGGGATGGAAAACATGATCCCCCGCGTTGCATTGTATAACAAAGTAACTGTACATGCTATTTACAAACTCCTTATTCAGGCTATTAACAGGCAGAAATGAAATTCCTGATCTAAATATGCCTTCATCATGTTAGGAGACTCTTCCTGCTACCTAGACAGCATCATATTATGAATGGCGCACTAAGAGTGGCTTTTGACTATTTATATTTTAATGGAAATGACCCAGATCTAATTGGAAATGGCCTAGATCTTGATTACTCTAATTATGCACCTGGAGCAGACAACACAGGGTATACTTGTCTCATCGTGAGGCCTGTCTAGGTGTTTTTACCATAACTATAGGCTTAATTGGTTGACCTTTTCAATGCACACTGTGTTATTAAAGGCCTAATTAAGTGTCTCATTAGAATCTGAGATCCAGTCAATTAAGTTGTTAAACACAAGGATTTAAGCCTCTCAGCAGTTGTTGTCGAAGGCAAATGTCAGCTCGGTAAAAAACTGCGAAAAGTCAACCAAGGTTCGCTCTGAGAAATGAAAATTCTTCCTAGATTTTAAGTCAGGCTTTACAGACATTATCTCAAACATAGACACAGTACTAAATATTAAAATAACAAAAGAGCA
>JAQNCA010000021.1:3495318-3521034 GCA_029783725.1 Acanthurus tractus
AAAATATAATAAATCAAAAGTTTTTTTTTTCATAAAATTAAATTTTTTTTTACTGCATTATTACTTTTAATCCACACTAAAAAAAAAAAAAAAAAAAGCTTATAAAGCTGAAATTAAACAGCAGACAGTCTCATTCATTTGTAAACTGTGGACACTGCCTCCTGTCAAAAAAAGTACAATTGTTCATGTTTTTCTAGCTTAAGCAGATGTTAATTCATGCTCAAATGGCAGAAAAATAAAATAAGAATTATTTTAGGACAGATTCTTTTTGTCACTGAGACATGCTTTCACTGTATGCAGATGAAGGAGGAGGGGATACCTGTCGCAATTAATATCATGCTACTTTTCAGCAGTCTATTTTATTATGACATAGACCTATCATTTGCTGGAAAAGGAGGAACCACTAGGTGCCAAAGTGTGAAGCCTGGCATCCGTCTTTGCTCCCCAGACACCTGTAGCACTGGCGGCTCCGTACGGTCCAATCCATCCCTTTTCATTTTTCTCCATTAATCTCCCAGCCTAGTAATTCAGTTTTCATTTGTTCCTCATCTTGCAGGCTGCTGAATGCCAAGTCGACGTAGCAAGACTCGTGCCAGATGACTGCTTAGCGCTCCACATATTTTTTCCACAGACAGGAAGCCGGGGGACAGATTAGGCTAACCGCAATTACAGGAGAACAGTGAAGGGGAGGATTCTCCTCGGTTGTTGCAGACCTCGGCTAACCCTGACTAGTATCTGTGCACCTGGCCTGTCCCTCCTGGGCTCCTGCACTTCACTCAATTAGTGAAAATCCTTTATTGCACCTGTGCCTCTCATTCACCGTCTGTATGTGCCCTTTCTCCTACCCAAGTTGGCAAACATCCAACAGCATAGCAAAGACAGCCCTTTTATCATTGTCTCTCTTTTTATCTCTTTCTCTGCTTCTCTTTCTGTCTCTCTTCCTCACTGCCTCTCAGATATTTAGACTGCAAACTGTTATCAAAAATAGATATTTGAATGATTCCTGCAGCAGCTTGGAAACACAAGATTTCATCTTATTTCGTGTGAATCTGCCGACAGGTGACTAGGGTGAAAGCAGTGAAGATGTTTAGGAGAAAACCTACTTCAATCAAGTGTGACTGCTAATCTTATTTTACATATTTCAATCCTAAAAATATCCCCTGCTGACCCTTGCAATCAATTTACGAGACAAAGCCTTTTTGTATTACAGACGATGCATCACCGACTGCTGGGAGTTGAAAACAGAGCTGGGCTCCACTGTGATTCACACATTCTAACAACACTGTGTGTTGGCCTATCACGTTTAGTTGGCCTTGAAGAACTGACTCCTACCGACTCTTTATCATGAAACACAAGTCCCCGTGAAATTGAAGAAAACACAAACTACAGATAACACAAGCAGAGCGCGTAAATTCACTGCACACCCTGCAGCAGAAAGCCAGAAGGGATTTATAGACAAGGGAGATGACTTGCAGTTACGTTATGGGGTGTTAAAGTCCTTTTGTGTTCCCCAGAAGAAGAAAAATACATACCCCTAGTTTGTTTTGTGCTGAGTTTGTGTTTGTGCAGTCTTTTGTTGGAGGCTTGATATTAGAAGCAGGTATAATAAAGTATGAGGGAAGCTGAGTTAGCCAAGGCTGTGGTGCTGCAGATAGAAAAACTACAGTTTACTTATCATATGGCTATTGCTAAAGAAAAAAAAGTTTAAAACTTTAATGCATTGATGGTAAATAAATGCTCATAGTTAATTTGCTATTTTGATGTCTTCCAAATGGGTACATGTATCATGCTGCATCATATTTCACTAACCTAAGTTAGTATGCAAGTCCACAGCCTGTCTTCCCATCCAGCTTTCAGACAAGCAATTTTTAAAATCAAAGTAAAGACAGTTCCACAAGTGTTACCATATACCCATGGGCTATTATAATGAGCAACAAAACATAACAATAAAAAGTGTTGAAAAAGCTCCATAAAACCACAGTTGACAGTTAAGTAGTGGGCTAGAGAGTGAGGGAAGACAGGCACGAAGAACTACAACAATAAAATATGGAGCATAAAGGAGTATAGCAAACCAGAAGTCAATGAAATATAAAAGAGATCGAAATGGATCATAAAAAAGACTTGCAAAAAAATTGATTTGAGGGAAAAGAAAGTTACCATAACCAAGAGGTTCAGAGGGCAATATTGTAGCCAAGCTAAACGTTACAAACATCAGTCACAAACACGTGGTCATACGTGTTTGTGACTATAACTTATAGCTACTATAACTTTATAATTGTAGCATGTACTTTACAGTGGCTCCAATAACATACAGGTGCTCTTCACTCATGCACAACCCAAACAAGGCTGACTAATGGGGTCCAGATTGTAAAGAATATGGGGACAGCAATTGAGAAACCTGGTTAGTATCACTTAAAGACATCGGACGACGCATCTCAAATGTGAGATACAGATTTCATTAAATCACAGGATGGATGTCACAGGTCCAACATTTTAATTTGTCTAATTGTCACTGATTCATTATCGCCATCATGACAGTGCTTGGCAGTCAGCAATTATCAAGCAATTACATTAGCTACATAATGGCCATTTACGGTTGAATGGTTTACAAAGGCAAATCTACATCAAAATTCAAACCAAATTAAACAGTTTATTTGAACACTTACACATTCAACTCCATTTCGGTCGAGAAATTAATGAATCCAGATACTGACAGCTTTCTTTAACATGCTTAATATATTGATTGGTTACTTTATGGAACTAGTCACATTGTTCAGAAAACCAAAACAAAGATATCAATCCCACTGAACTACGAAAACTTTGCAAACAAGCACAATTTCTCTGAATTATATAAAAAAAAAAAAAAAAATGGAGAATGGTATTAAATCCTGCTATAACTTTACAACAAGTTAGGATCACCAGCAGGTCAAGGCTTCTGGGAGACTGCTCGCTGTTAGCAAACACTGCCCGGCCTGTTATTATAGAGTCCTGGCTGTTCTCATCAGCATTCACTCCGGGGAGCACCTGCTGCTGAGGTGGATGCTCCACGAGTTATTGGATTGCTAATCTCTTCCTGGGAGGCCTTTTCAGCCAGGCGGACAGATGAGGGTGGAAAAGGCAATAAGCCATCTACGGGGAGCAGCTGATGATAAACTTGAGTGAGACAGCGGCTACAGAAGGAGGTTTTGGGGGGGGCGGAGGAGGAGAAATGAGAAACGTATGTCCATATACACGGCTGAGTAGGAAAAGGATGCCCGTCTGGCTTGCTAGGACACGCCTGCCTCCTGATTTCCTTCTCCACAGCCACAGAGTTATTGCTTTTATTTGAAGACCACTCTGGCTTTCTCCCTCAATAGATCATAGAACTCGATAAAGTGATGGGAGGGGGGTGCGTGATTGGAAAGGAGGAGGAGGAGGAGGAGGGGTTGAATCTGTGGCTGCCATTTACATTGAATGCTTCCTAAAGTCTTAGCTGATCTCCAGCTACCCTGATTGCTCTCCTAATGTTGATGAATGCACAGGAAATAGCAGGCCTATTGCTTCAGATTCAGCAAGGGAAGGAAACATTATCTCGACACTGAGCTTGTCAACAGTGTGAAGACACAACAGTACACAAAATACAACACCATCATTAAGGAAACACCAAAAGAAGTACACTGTGCTTCTGCCATACTCACCAGCTCAACTCTTTGCCACTTTTTACTTTCTAAGTGAGGAAACAGAGCAAACTGTCTACATTGAAAGTTGCTGGTTGCTGCTGGTAGAATGGCGTAATGTATTAAATGATTTTTTTCTTCAGCATATAGCTAACTTAGATTACCTTGTAAAGATAAAAAAGCGGTAAAGCTTGTGCTACATCTACAATGCCTGCAGGAAATGAAAGCTTGCTTGGCTACATTTTAATGGCATAGCCTATTAGATGAGCTTGACCTCTGCCTGCAATGCAACTTGTCCTCAGAATGGATATTTTCAATGCAACCCAATTTCTCTGCAAAAGCAAGTGAATTTAATCACAAGACTATCCACGCACACATGCATGCAACTCATAGGTACTCAGATGAATGTTACCGCACTTCTGAAAAATAAGTATCAATATTCTGGTAAAAAGGAATTTGAAGTTTTAGCTGATAGAGCAGAGCATATTCATGAAGCCTTTACCTTGCCTTGGCCACAATGATATTTTTGTGTCAAAAACTGCAAGACAGAATTATCAGAATTTGGTGAAGGCATTAAATCCCTCTTCAGGATAAATTGCCATAAGCATGCCATGCTGTTTTCTTATGTTGTTCTAAATAATGACACAGCAGGGGGAAAAAAAGGCAATTAAAGTGACAACGTGGGCCTGAATTGGGCGCTCCTTAACTGATTTTATTAATTGACATTAGAGGGTAGCCATGGTTGATACTTTATTTAACATGGCGTACAAACAGGAAAGCTTTTCATTATCAGTGCTGAACAAAATGACTGGTAAACTGAAGCCTGCTGGCATACAACTCTTCTTTGTGTCCTATTCGGCATGCATGGGGACAGCTGTAAGCCTGGCTTTGAACCTGCACCACTGTTGTGGCATCTTCATGCGTCACAGCACATCAAACACATCTCAAAGGCTGTAGGGAGTCAGAGCTGGAATCCTACAAACTGCAAAGCAGGACTATCATACCCTGGTTCATTACACATGGGCTGTTTATATTCAATGAGAACAGAGACTGTCAAAGCAGCAGCAAACAGATGATGCTGAAAGGCTGTCCTGTTTTCTCTCCATATATTACTGGCTGAATGTGTCTTTCAATACCAGAGTTTTGTGCTTTTGTTCTTTATAGCATAATGGAAGAGGAATGACACAGCAACAATTCAATGGTCGGGATGCATCAATAATAACTCAGCTGAATTAAATGACTCTGCAACAAAATTTCCCCCACAGTGAATTTTTGCTTGAAAGGTCACCAGGTGTCCAAGAATGAGTCAATGCTGCTTTTACCTCAAGCTGCTGACGAATGCATTAAAAATGATCTCAAGTTCAAGAGCACCTGGTAAGCTTGTGAGTTTGACACATTCAATCACTAAAAAACAAAGATTGAGTTGCTTTGTGTTTCTGTTACACTTCAGTGCAGACTGATCCTCATTACTATTCATTTACTTGTTTTCTGAGAACCTTCCATATTAAAATGAGGTTGAATCTGTGTTATTACAACATAAATTTGCAAACTAGATATCACTTAATTCTCACTACAGACGATCACAATATAGAGATTAAGATAATTGTAAACAATCTTGATTTTGATTGGTGATCAACATTGGTTGATACTGCTTCCAGGAATAAGTGACTAGCCTCAAAAAAATCTTAATACGAGCACCTTTAGAGATCATGCAAGCTATGAGGCTTGGTGCTCATTTATAGGCCAGAATTTTGTTATCTGAATAAGACATAAAATATTGATTTTCATGATCTATCAATAATTTATCTGAATGACAACTTTGGTGGATCCTTTGGAAATTGATCAGCAACACTAGGGGTCAATATCACCTGAGGCAAGTCATTAACAAACACATTATTTCAAACAGCAGCATACAGAACTATGAAAACTACTCAACGAGTCCATAAAACAAAGTCATGACGATGAATGCAAACAAAGAAAATTCATGTCTGTAATGTGGATATACACTGCATATTAATGGCCACTCTAGTGTAAGTAAAACCCATGGTGCCTGGAGCTGATTAAATATGAAAAATCATCCAGAGAATGTAATCAACCACATCCTGAAAAATGCATGGGGTCCACATATTAGAGAGGACACGGTGTGCATCTCAGCAGAACACACATTAGCGAGGCCCTGTTACATTTTTTTTTCCTGTGAAAGCAACTGGATAAGACAGACATTCCTGAAGTAATCTAAGTAGATAAAAGGATCTTTAGAGCGAGAGCTTCAGAGAAGTCATTTATCATTTTCACATCATAACATTCATGTTTCAAAGCATTTACACAGTCAAAATTCAGCAGCTAATGGAGAACAACATACAGTATTCAAACCTTCTACGCAACATATTCACAGGCTTCTCTGGAAAGATAAGTGTGCATTGCTCGCCTTGAGTACAAAAATAATAAAACAGTGCCCTGAATGCCTGAGAATAAACACGCTCCAAGAAATGATTATACCAAACAAACCACAAATGTGTTTTGCCTCCATCCCCAGGTCTTCTTGTGAGCTCAAGGGAAAGAACTGTTTTTTGTTTTTTTTTTTACCCCTCTGCCACAGTGAGAGTACAGTCACAACAAATAAACAATGTCTAGTGCAATAAATATTAAAGATAAATTGAGTGTGCACACTTGCTCAGATATATTCCCAATAATGTTTTTCATTTGTCAGGGTTTTAACCACATGGGCCTCTGTTGCCTATTGATCATCACACATATCTGCTTGTTTTGGTTTTGTCATGTGCCACTGAGGCTGCAGTTTATTTTTCAATTGATCACTAGATCTAAAAAAAATGTCAGAAAAACCTGATAAATGACTCTCGCAATTTCCTAAAGCTCAAGCTGATAGCTTAAAAAGTCTTTGTCTGACTGCAGGCCAAACCAAAGATTATTTTTCCGATCAGAGAGCTTGAAGAAAAGCAAAAAATATTCACAATTTTTAAAACAGAGCTAGTAAATCTTTTGCATTTTTGCTGAAAAATGACTTGATTAACACAATTATAACAATTATCAAAGTTAACGCCTAATAGCTTCACCTGTATGTATCATACATTTGTGGCAACTGACCAAGCACATGAACACCACTTGTCTTCCAACACTGTTAAAGTTACAAGGTACAGTTCTGAAACTGTCTGCACCACTGTTGTCTGCATATGATCAATATATATGTATGAGAGTGGGAAGATTACCTAACTATTTTAAGTTATTCTTAATGCCTGAAAACTGGTTAAATTCCCTGTGAAAATCAGACAAAACGATTTGGCACACAGACAAGAAGAGCCTAGGATTACATTTTTTCCAGACAAGTTTCACGGTGCGTAGTGTGTTAGCCAGTTAAGAGTAAAAAGAAAAAGGAAAGGATTTTTCTCTTAAGAATATTATTTTTTTATGTTGTATTTTGTGGTTATGGCTTATTTAAGAGGGAAGGATCAGCTGTTAAATTGGGCCAGGGAGCCCACACAGTCTCAGCAGCCTATGACAGACACTCAACGACACCTGTAAAGGGACGCACAAGGGTTTTATTGCATGCATAGGACTTTGAATGGATCACTCCAAAAACAAAAGAAAACACTTCATTTGCTAGATTAAGATCTTATTGAAACAAGCCGGTGGTGTTCATACCACTTTGTTCCACAGGGATCCAAAAATCAACAAAAAGTCTTCTTTTACTAAAATTCGGGCTACTTCACTTAGTAGTGCCCTGGAGTAGATTAAAGAAAGCCTCAAAAAGTCAAATAACACTGACATTACAAATACTCTGCAGTCCTATGGATTTGGCATCATTGAATATGAATGCTTTAAAAGGCATACAGGAATCCAAAAACTGAAAAGAGTGAGCATGTGTGTCAAAGACTGTGCTAAAAGCGCGTCCTCCACCAAGCCTGAACATTTCTCTTAGTTGCTCTTACAGAAGACAGTGCAAGGACTGCAACACTGTAATCACATTGATTTCTTTACCCTACAAGTACCTTGAGGATGTCAGATCAAATCGTACTAATTATTGTCATCATTATGGCTGAAAAACAACAACAAATCTCTCATCAAATCTTTAATTCACAATCTACTACAGTTAGCCTGCCCAGAGTGCCTTACAATAATAATGTAATGCCACAGACATCCACAAAGAAAGTTTATATGGCAGTTACATATTCAAACAAATGCTAACTATGAATGCTGCTGTTAACAACACTGAACAAGGGCAACCACTTAGACCACTATTCCAAAGTGTGCATACACTTCAAAGACAACGAAATAACCACTAGATGCAATCTTTTTTGGAGGGTACTTGTGACAAGGATGGAAACAATGGCTTTGGTTAATATTTATCTAGCATAAGGCATAAAGCAACAGCTTGTGGTGTTTGCATCAGGCATGGAGAGAATTTTTGATTTGTTGAGTTGATATCTGCTGAATGATAAAAGTGGAAATATTATTTTCAATGTGTTGTTTTTACTCCCTGCAGCTGTAGCATAGTCCCTCAGTGAGGAGCAAATGCAGCAAAAGGAGAAATGAGTCAGCAGCACAGGGTTAATGAATGTCACACCGCAAAGACAAAATATGTGGTGAAAGCCTTATAGCATTTCAGCATAATAAAGGATGTGTGGTTTAGGAAGATACAGAGTGAAATCTAACCAGTACATATATTAAGAGATAAGAGATGTCTTACACTCTTACCAGACAAACCACATCAAAACATTTGATAAGGATTTTAGAGGGATTCAGGTTAAGCTACTCAGGTTAAGATACTGTTAGGTATAAATTAAATTTCATTTAACACACAACCAAGGGGGGCATTTAGAGCTTAGATTGCTAGTTGATTAAGATCAACGACTTGACCCAAAGTACTTTGATACTTCATCAATTACTGAAGTCACTTGAGAAAAAAAAATCTGAGTAAAATAAAAAAAATATCACGATTTTCAGCTTCTCAAGTGAAAAGATTTGCTGCTTGTCTGTGATATCTGTGATATTAAACTGAATATATTTGAGTTTTGGACTTTTAAATTAAAAAAACACAAGCAGCCCTACTAAATATGTAACTCCCTCAAAGAAAGTAATAAAAGAAAATTATGCCCAATATAAAAAGAGTAATTTATCCTTTTTGGGATCCATCATCAATATTGAGAGGTGACGAAAAAATATTATCAGTAGCAGTAAAATCCCTGACTCAGTCAAAGATGGATATTAAAGTGCTGCTTTGTGTTTCAAATAGCAAAGAAGCTTCACATGTACTGGACTTTTAAATATAAACCTGTGAATTTGAGCTTCATGGCTTAATGTCATTGTCTTCATACAGTAATCTGCAGCTTAATTTCATTACCAAGAGTAAATCAAGATCAACCTTCTGTTTTTTGACGGAGAAACATCTGTTCAGTCAGCTCAGAAAGCTTCTATCTATACAATCTTGTTCTGTTAGTCTTATGTAAATATTTTTTCTCTTACTGTTAAGAGCAGAGCTAGTTAACGAGACCAACTGGGATAATATGGGGATCAGATTGCTCCCCATTAAATCTGCCCACCCTCAAAATCAATTACGTAGACATCATTTTGAGAGGCAAATGTCAAATTTACATACAAATCTCAAAAGAAAAAGACACTAAACCATGTACCAAGTGTATCAACATACCTGAAATAATTGGAGCTGAATCTAGTTATTCAAAGATTAATGACGCTCTGTATGATGTTTGTGCACACACTGTATACGGTTGCGTTCTCCATAATTAGGCCTAGGAGGAGTCAAACACATGACTATTCAAACGGGTCAGTCAGGTCCGCAGAAGACTGTGTGCTCACTGAAAGCAGATGCTGATAGAAATCAACCAAGCATACTGCAAGAAATTCATGCAAACCACAGAATTACATCAAAAGCAGAATTAAATCCTGTACATCCAGTCTCACAAAATGACATAAAATATCTCTTCTGTGGTGATTCAGGGGTGAGCTGCACTCTGTTTTTAATTAATTTAACTGAACCGAAAACAGCATGACTTTGACTCCTCATCCCCAGAACTCTGCATATGAATATCAGTATGAGACCATGTTGGGCTTCCATAAAGAGGATTAGAGTAAGAAGGGGAGGGGAATCAGACAAAAAAAAAATATCTGCATCTGCATCTGCCATCAAAATGCAGTGGAACAGTTTAAGCATAAAGCAACTGTCCAAAAATGTCTTCCAAAAGTCTCTCTCTAATTGAGAGAAACAACTTGCTTATTGGAGCATGAATTTTGAAATGGGTGGTTTTTTTGAATGTGTTTCATAAGCCACAGGGTTTCCAAATATGCTTAACATAATGGTCCAAACAAACTTTCAATTCACAGCCTCAAAATTAGAGTGACAAGGTATCCATGCGGCAGCAGAGATAAGGCAGAAGCATGCCCTAACACAAACAAAGCTTCCTCATATTATGTCTATGAATTCGGCGCTCTTAGAGGCCAAACAGCCTGTAGAGTTACACAGAGAGACGGCTGATAGGGTCCTCACCCCTCTATCCCCTGCTATTTGACCACTCCAATGAAAACCCAATCATCCACTTGACCGAGAGGGAAACTGGGAGGCATGAGCAGCCGCAGAGGCAAGCTTGGCAAATCAGCAGAGTCCGTCATCAGAACCCAATTAAAAAAACCCAGGGCTAGGAGACTCAGCTCTGCACTCATCCCATGCCAAGTGTTGTGGCGGAGGGGGCACAGCAGGCTTTGCAGCAGAGCCTCGCGTGTGGAAATGGGAAGGCAGCGGCAGCCAACATGCAACCACAGCTGGTAGAGTATGAGATAACAGGATGCGGGGGAGCGGCATGAAGCTAGCACAGCCTTGCTCTCCCAGCCTCTCACTGGCTTATGTGATACGACGAGGCTCTTAAAAATGAACTGCCATGACCTTTCGAATTATGCACAAAGGGAAATAAAATGCATGTTTAGTATTCAACCAAAATCCCTCCTGCACAAAACTAAGCCTTATAAACAATGTAATAACCCATCTGTTTTATCAGACCTAGGTAAAGCAATAACTTGCTCACCTGATCAACCTGGAGTCATAACCGGTGAAGAACTGATTTTGGGTGAGGCTTTTCAGATTAAGCCGTTTGTTGCCTTCAGTAAAACAAAAGACATCTGCCTGAACATTTGGGATAATAACAGCTTATTACTTTGTCACTCCTCATCGTTTGTGAGTAAACAGAAGCAGACAAATGGATGACACATGTTGTTTGGTTTTTCTTTGGCTAAGCCATTACATAAAATGTGGCATGTGTATGATAACAATTTAATATAAAAAAAAACAGGCTGCTTGATGTTTTATTCATACGTGCCATCTTGTTCAAAGGAATGGTGGCAAAAAATCAGCTTGGTCACAGTGTGGTGTTGTTGGAGGGAATCTATCATCTGTGCCTACAGAGTCGTATGCAGAACTGGGGACACGTGTGGCTCAGCTCGGGCCAACAAGATTATCAGATGATCCAATAAACTTTGGACGGCGGTCACAGACATGATCACAACGCGCTAGCTAAGCGCGACAGATGAAACACATAGCCGTCTGTGTAGCTTTCCAAACCCTTCTCCACAGAGACAGAGGGAGCGGGGCTGAAAGAGAGAGGGCAAGAGAGGCAGCTAGTGTGGAGGAACAGCATAGGTCAGAGCACATCAATGTGAAACCAGTGAAACACCCTCAGAGAAAGAAAAGAATCAGAGAGAAATCCAACAGCCACAGCGCCACAAAACTCAGGACCTTATAAAAGATGACAGCCTTGTAAGTTACAGCCTCCTCCTATCAGTAATTACAGCGTAGCCAGAAAGCCATAAAATCTAATGCATTGTAAATTATGTGTTGTTACCCAAAAACCAATAATTCTGCATGAAAACGGGCAACAGGGCAGTGCTTTTCTCCACTGCTCTGCCTGCTTGTGTTGTGATTAAATTGAACAATTTGGGGTCATTATTATTCAGATAGAAGGCCACAGGAATTACAATAAACCCAAAGAGGGAATTGTTTTTTTTTTGTTTGTCCCACCACAGGAAGAGGTTGTGAAAAACAAGAGCAGCGCCTCCTGGAGAGATGTTCAAGGATGTTTTAACACGGATGCATTCAAAGGACTCTGCTGTTCAACAAAAGGGTAATTATGCGCTTGTATACATGTAATAGGTATAGATATTGACAGATATTAGAATTTCTATCTGATTTGTTATTTTTTTCCACAAATCAAAACACGTCTTTCCCTGTAGTCAACTAAACAAGATATTACAATAATTACTAACTTGACTTGCTTCTACGTGAACAGAATAAGAGAGAAAATGGAAAATCATGCATTCTCTCTTTACTATCCTTGTACCATCAAAGTAAACTGACTTTGTCCAATTCAGCTCACATTTAAAACAGCAGCAATACCTACAAGTGACACTTCTGAATAAAAAGTACTGCTATGTTTATTGCATTTTTGTCCTCTTGGTAATAATGGCAAATATTGCTGAAATGTTGCCTCTGACAATCTGAGATGCGACCCCTAATGCTTCTGTTAATAGCTTTTCCACTAAAGCTGCTTAAGCCAACATTAATGTTAGCTTAACAGTCTGACAGGACGAGCTCCTTCAAAGACCTGAATCCCTGAGGTTTCAGTATGGAGCTTTAAATGTGATCACCGACACTGGTCGAGTGGCAAAAGCATTTATCACTCTGTCGAGTGTTTGAGAGTTTAAAGATAGAGTACACCTTTTCTTTCTTTAAAACATCAAGAATGTTAGAAAAAAGGCGTTTCTTTGGCTTGGTAGGTGGTTAAATGATATTTTATCACATTCATATCCAGATTCAAATCACTAAATCCCTTATTGAGTCATCCTTCTAGCGATACCACAGTGAAGAAATCTAATCCCCAGTCAATAAATCTGTGTTACCATTGACACTGGACATAATCTGTAAAGCTCTGCGTAAAGGTCCTGCAAAAACAAAGCAGATACTGCTGCAGCTTTCCATTACAGCATTAATTTTTTGAATTCTTTCCCAGCAAATCTGTTTGAATTAAAGCAGGTACGAGTGAAAAAAGAACAAGCAGAAACAGTAAAATGTTGGATGAAGAGCTAAAGAGCTTGGATAAAGAGAGTCATGCAACCAACTCACTGACATCAGGTAGTAATGCGTTGAAATCTGTAATGTTTCCAAACAGGCATTTTTGCTTTTCACTTTGATAAAACGACATATATACAAAGTAACCTTGTACATAAATCATTCAGTAATTTATCCAAGCTCTCTTTGCACTCTGCATCCTTGTACTTTTGTAAACTTCTGTAAAAATTTAAAGAAACCATTCAATAGATATAGACACTGATGTTACTTGAGATTTATTTTTACAAATATACTTTTAATATCTTTTTCATCCCCTTGCATGTACATGAAATAAATACTTTTATTTGTTAAGCCTTGTTGTCCTTGTTCTGAGCTGTACGTCTGTCTCTGCTTAAGGACATTGAGAGCAACAGAAAAAAACTGTTTATGTGAACACATACTTGGCCGTTAAAGCAGATTTTGATTTCAACATTTTCAAGTTCTTAAATGCCAAAACACCCACAACCCAAAGTTGTCTGATCATCCTTTATTGGCTGAGAAAATAGTCTAATAATCATACTCGGCACTTACAACCAGAATATGAGATAAATCATAAGAATCTGATCAGATAAATGTATGATATAAATCAAAACTGTGAGGTGACCAGACAGATCTCTCCTGCAGCTGACGATCCCTGATTAAAAACAAAATCACAAAATGCACAGGCAGTTGTACAGTACACAGTAAAATGTCTTTTTGCAGTTTAAATGTACAGATTCTAGCATGCTCATTAAGTGGACAGCAGCCAATCGTTTCTTTTTTGTTGTTTTTCCAACTAGCAGAATCAACATTTGCTTTACAGCTGGTGAAATCCACAGCTGTCATCTTAACTTTCACTTGCTACAGCTTGTTAAAACAGAGTCAATTATGTGAGTTATAATTAAAATCAGGGTTCTTGTGATTTGAAAACTGTTTGTCATAAAAAAATCTCTCAGCTGTGAGTAAATAGAAGAAATAAATAATAAAAGAGGACTTGATAGAAGACACTCTGAACACAAAGTACAGTGCTGAGGCACTTGTCTTTGTGACAGAGCAGGAATATGTTCCTGTCATGCTACATGTCCACATTAGCAAACATGTGACTCCCATCAGACAAAATAAACCTCTGTGTATTTAGCATGTTTTCACTACTGTCTCTGTCACCTTAGCAGAGCAGCAGTCAGCTGGCAAAAAGAATGAGAATGGTAAAGAAATGGTTAGAAACGTATTAACTATTTGAATCATCAGCTAAAGGGATTTGTAGATGTAGAAAATATGCCAAATATGCCAAAATGGCATCTTTAGTTAGGTTTTACTAAATTTAATGAAAAAAAACATTTGACAGCAAAAATTTAATTTGATTTTTTATAGCAATTTCATTAAATCTGCTGATGAGGACTGATGGGGGCATAGTAATTGTTTTTTTATATCTAATCATAAGACATTTGTATAGAAATAACAAGTAAAAACTGATTAAGGTTAAAAAAAGGAACATGAAAAAGATAAAAACTTGGCGCTTTAAAAAAAAACTCAGCCATTTGAAAGCAGATTAAGTTTTGGAACTGGAATTGAATGCATCATGAAGTCTGAATTCAAGAAGGTGCCCAAGCTTTTTGTTATACAAACTGACATCTATGAAAGAGTTTGCATGGTGCACCTGAATGCAGCATGAAGTCCCTGTTCCTGTGTGCTGCTTGTGTGTCAAGCTCCAACACACACAGTGTAAGACAGGCGCAGCACAACTGAAAATGACACCAAACGGTGGTAGAGACTTTCAGGGTAGGTACAATCATTTATCCACCAGTGTGGCAGATTGTGAGATTTGCTCAAACGGAAAATCTACCTGCCTTTGGCACTTAGCTGGTGTTGGTTTCAGACACCACGGTGCTGAGTATCATACTGCTCCATTTACTCAAAGGAAAAATCCAACTTTGAATATCTAAAGGTTATCCATCATCCTGTTATGTTCAGTGCAAAGAGAAAGTTTCCAACAATGACAGATTGTGTCTAAACTTGATCATGTCAATCACAGCAACATATCACGCTGCCAACTCGTCCATGAACATTTGGCTGAATCTGTGACTGCGGGCATGACTCTTCGTCAGCAGAGTTTACATCTCTTTCCCTTTTATGAGAGATTCCTCCCTGCATGCAGGTTGAATGTTGATGCCGAAGGATTTTGAGTGACTGACACTAATAATGAATAACAAAAATTAAACCAATGGTGGTGACAGGAGGAAAGAAAGCCATATTCAACGTAAACTAAAGCTGCAGTTTCCAAATAGGCTCTGACAAAACAGTATATTATGCACCCCGAGGGCACCAAAATGCCACTGCACACGGCAAGCAATGGCAACCTACAAACTGACAGATTTTCCCTTAAATTGTGTTGACAAGAGACACAGTGGATAAAGCATAAGTGCAATGAAATACTGAACGAGCTAATAAGCTGGTTTGCAATACGCTTTTTCAATTGTGCTCTTTTCAAACGCCATTTATCACTGTCACATACAGTTTATCTCATCTGGGAGAGCTGTGTTGCAGCGTAAATCGAATTCCAATCACTTCCAGGACAAAAATATGATGTAATTAAGAGAATCTGCTCTTGCCTGAGGGCTTCTTGCAGATTCATTTTAGCCCAGAAATGGCTAAGATCCCTATTTGATGCAACTAGTAAACTGGCATCAAGTTATTTAACAAAGAACATTTCAAAAAAAATTATTCAATCTGTTATTTGTACCCAATAACTCTGACAGGCAGAACAGTCCACACGCGAAACCCCCACACGAGGGTTAAATGAGTTAAAACCATCTTATTAAATGCACACCCAGGGGCTTGCTACCGCTCACAGGATATCAATAAAATGTCGTTCACAACACAGCAGATGTAAACACCCTATTTATAGATATAAAGGCTTCAGAGGTGTTTAACAGTGATTTACTACTACAAAAAGAGGTGAAAAGCATGAAAGGAAATTTTATACAGAAGAAATTTTGAGGTGTTTTTCAGTGCTGTAGCAGGAACTTATTGACCCACAGTCATTACCATAATCATTTTATAAAAGGCTAACAGCTGTGCTATGATGAGGAACATATTCTCTGATCTAAACGTCCATAATTCTGGAAGTAGCTTCAATATCTGAACATTTGTTGGAGCTTTAGTGACAGAAAATGAGTTGTATCAAGATTCAGCCTTGTCAGACAGAGCCTTTAAACACACATTACAGAAAAAATGGGGATTGTAAGAGGAAGTCCAGCAAACTGAAATCAATTAAGATCTTTGTGCTTCTAAAAAATACATAAGCACATCTTCTATCACCTCAAGCTCGCCAAATTAGATCTCTAAACCCATGATCATAACCGTCTCTGAAATCATCCATGTGATGTGAGGTACCCATTTTGAAATGCCACTGCCTAATTAAGATCAAATTACTTTATTTCATGTCACAGGAAATGAATAGAGGGAACTTTGAGATATTTTTTCAAAATTAAATGGGACATTTTTTTCCTCACCCACTTTGACAATATAAGGATCTGGTCACACGCCAGCACACAGGCTTAAATGAGGGAATTTGGTGGAGCTGCTGGTATTAATGACCCAGGCAGCACCGTCAGGTTGAGAGCCAGGTGGCCACAAAAGAGATGGCTCCTCTGGTATGACTCCACCACACGACACAGTGTGCAGAAGTATTGATGAAACCACTTCAAGAAGCTGTGTAATTCCAAAAAAAAAAAGAGGATCAGTCCCATAGGAGGGAGATTCGTTTGAGATCTGTGGCAATCTTGTTTCAAAGCAACTGTCACAATAAATCTCTACACATTGATTTTTGGAGGCTTAGGCATACTGTTCACAGCGTGCAGAGACACTGGCCGTGAATTGTTGTTATGACCCTTTGACTACAAGGTAAAATCCCATTGAGCAGCTTGCCACAGAGGGTTATATCCCCTGCTTTCCATTTTACTGTCTCTTTCACCTCCTTGGAGTCGTGTTGCTGTATAAGTGATAAAGCACAGCGTGCTGACATTCATCCCTTTATGCACTGAAGCAGACGGCTGATGGATTTTACTGGTTCATGTTAAGTGACGTGGATTAGCAGCCAGATAAATCATTGTGCGATATTAGGCTATAAAGTGCACAGCATTATGAAATGCACAATGCTCTCATCTACTTATCTGGATTTATTCCGTCCCTCTGCCTTGCTCTCTTTTTTCTGCACCCACACATATACAAATGCCAATAAGCGAGACATAACCGAGCCAACTTCTTGTTAAAATGATAGCATGCTACCAAAGACCAAATATTAAGTGTTTCAGTGATTTCATGCTAATCTACAGAGCACTGCTTTCTCACACAATAGGTGCCGAGTCCAAACACGTAGCAATAACATCCGCAGAGACAAACTAAAACCTTCTATTGCAAGTTTATAAATTCACCGGAACCACCGGACAGCTCAGCCAAGCTTTTTTGAAAACACACTCCTTCACCACAAAAGCAGAAAAGGCAAAATAAGCGTCCACTCTGAGGGTCAAACTGCGCATTCATAAACAAAAACAGCAGATGATGGACTTAGCAGCGAGCCGTTAACTCATTTTTACTTCCACAAACAGCATCCGTCCGGTCCGGAGAGCGCCCGGGAAGAGCAGTGAGTGCCTAGAAAGCGAGTGGACACACCACAGTCCGGGTAAACAAAGCATTTCCAGCGTTTTTTCAAACACATACCGGTGCTGGTCTCCGTGTCCCGTCGTTTCAACTTGTTCTGGCCGTTGGACTCGGTCCGCTCCACGCCGCGCGGATGCCTCCTCTGCTCGGCGTCTCGCGCTGCACGCTCGTGCAAGGGGAGGTTGCAGCCGGCGGAGGAGAGGAGCCGACCAATCAGCGGCCGCCTGACGGGGAGGGATACAGCCAATCAAAGGGAGAGAGCAGCGAGGAGGATGATGCTGCTTTGTTTAACGGGGGCCGACTTTTCGAGCAACGCGGCGACCGATCGGAGAGATCCGGAGTGATCTGATGGTAGCATCCGGGCAAATATGGAGGCTACCGGGTCCCATTTACACTGCAGGAGGGGTTTCCGTGAAGATTTCAGCAGGGTGAATGAATCTGTTAAGGAGGATATTAAAAGGAAAAGTTAATATTTTCCACATCATTGGGAAAAAAGTCCACATTTGTGCTGTTAAGAATTTTTGGTCACCTATCTCTCAAAAAATCAATTAGTTGATCGACTACACAGTCAATTTGATTAACAATTCAGTTGTCTATGGTGGAGTGTAACTAAGTTGCCCACATTTAATCAATAGAAATATGGTACTCAACTACTACAACTTTAAAGTCTAGGCTACGTGTACGTTTACTCCTTGTTTTTGGTCACATTATACTTTTTCACAGCAGCAAATGCGTCACACCTTTTGTACTTTTGAACAACTTTTTTTTAACATACAAACGATTGAATTTTTTAAATATATCTTGTTATAAAAAAAAATCTCCATTGAAGATTTAAAAGATTGGTCGATTATTGAGTTCGACTAAAATCACATAAAACTCACTGGTAACTTCTTTGAAAACTGTTTCAGTCGATTTACAGGGAAAAACACATTTAAGGGACCAAGATTCTTTACTTTTAAATATTTGAATAATTACAGTAAATTTTAAAAAGATGATAAAATTCTCCTTTTGACAAGCGTTGAGAAGTGTCATTTTGAGCTGCAAGTCAGTCTAAATCTTTGGGGACAAAATCAATTAACTGATTCAGAAAGGACACAATCTGATCGATCCGCAATGCAAGCAGTTATTACTTGCAGTCCTCAAAATGGCCACCAAAGAAGTTTCTGCTCAACCAACAAGAACATTTTTACTGCAATGCGTTCTTTTACCTGTACCTCAAATACTTTAAAGGCCTACACTGACAATTTAGGACATTTAAGTTGTGGTTTCTGGATCTGAATGCTTCCTCCACTGCTGGTGTTTCTCGTTTAATTCTTCCGGTGTGCTCAGTCTTTTATAACGACACACTCGATGTCTGTAAGCTGTATAATTGTTCAGTCCTTTTATAGATTTCACCTTGGAGTTAAGGAACTTTTAAGTTGTACTCTTCATGATTTTCAAACAATTCTAAACAATCAGTTAATTAAGAAAATAATTGGCAGACTAATTGATACCGAAAATAATGAGTTCAGCCTCCTCTCCATACCTGCTGTGAAAAGAATCATTTTTGTCTTCGGCATGTCAGATCGAGTGGCAGTCCTTCAAAAATAGTCTGTTTTGTAAAATATTAAATAACTCCTTGCGCGTTCAGCTGCATTGTTGCGACAGAAACGTAAAACGCGTTGACTCTCCGCACACATTCGACCAAAATGAGCGCAGAAACACCGACCTCCTTATGTAACCTCCTCTCGGGCCAATCACCATCAGGTGTGGGAGAGAAAATCACAGGTGAACCTAATAACACCTGATGAGCACAGGGGAGAGAAGCCTGTGAACGAGCTTAAGGATCCGTGTGACCATTCCACCTTAAAAGCAGGCCTTGAATCTATCAAACTGAATTATATGACGCAACTTAGCGGGACCCTGGAAAATAGATGCTATAAATTTCACTATAAACACAACCAAGCTGAGTGTTTGGACAGCTAAATGTTGCATAATGCGCGTGTGTTTGTGTGTGTGTATGTGGGGGTGCATTTGCTTGTAAAAAAGCAAAATAAAATTGCTGAATAGTGACAGGAGCGCTGACTTTTGTTCATGGTGCCCTCTGAAAAACACCGGTGAGTGACAGATCATGACAGATATTTAAATTGTAGATACCATTGTTCCCATCACAATATGTCACCATGGCATGTAGCAAACCGAGTGTACTGGCACACCTCTATTATTCATGGCTTCAAACCCTGCGAGCTCTGGCTGAACCACTAATGAGGCATTGCACTCCTCTAACACTTTCAGACTCATAATACACTTTAAAAAAGAAAGGGATAAAAATTGATGCAGCAGAACCCGAAATGTTTTTCATTCATTCTTCTTAATGGTTAAACCTGGTATCTTCACATCCCACAATGCAACTCACCGCCCACAGTTTTATCAGATATTCAAGTAAGTTAATGTAGCCCGACCTCAAGCAGAGAGCAGGTCCTGCTGTCTGATGAGCTCACTTCTTTCCACACCTCCAGTTCCTTTTTTTATTTATGTATATTTTTTGAATAAAACACCTTTTTTCCAGACCTATCCGATACTGACTTAAGTGACATCATATGAGGAAATTCAGCGAACGTCACATGACCCCCTAAAAAAAAAACTAAAGGCTTACTATGTTTTTTAACACTCCTCAAAACCTGGAAACAGACTTTAAAGTTACCCAGAATGCATTTTGCACAGACTGTGGACTGTGTCCCCCACCTCTTATATATGAACAGGAAGTTGTCTCCTCAGGGTTGTTGTAGACAGGAGATTAAGAGCTTCAAATAACTCATTTAACATACATATGGCATGTGATTACTGTTTACAGTCTTGAAAAAGTGCGAACCTGCCCTTTAAGCTGTCGATGTGTTTGTGGGCAATCGTCAACAGCTGTACGCTGGGCAGTTTATCATCTGTTGCCTATCCAGTCTGATTGAATGGACAGTTGTCTGGGTGTGTAATTGCTTGGCAGGAGGGTAAAGCAATTAAAAATGTACAAAATTGCATCCACTTTGGATTGTCAATGGAAATGTTACAGGAGGAAAAAAAATAGCCCAATTAAAAAGATGCCAAACAGCATTTCAGGAGAGGATTCTGTTCTGAATTATTGAACCAGCAACAATACTTCCCCAACTTAAAGGAAGTGTCAGCACAGTGTAGCATGACCCACCCTGAATTTGTGAAGCCGACACTTTTCCAAGACGACAGTAGAGTTTTTTTTTTGCCGGTGTAATTAACACTGCAGTATACTCTCTTTCCAGCTAATTACCCCCACGTGCTCAGGTTGTGACGGAGAAGGAGAAAAAAAAATCTGTCAGAGGTGACAAAAGCAACCTAATGGAAAAATCTGTAACTCCTACAACAGGCCTGCTCTATCAGTGAAAATCAATACGCCTTTCGCCAAAGAGATCTCAGCTGGGCCGTGTTATCTAGGTGGGCCATAGATCAAACTAGCCATCCACACCAAGGGGCTGCAGCTAAGTACCATCACAGCTCCTGTAAGCGTGTGTGTGTGTGACTGTGTGTGCACTTCCCGATTAGAAAGTCATATGTTGTTAAGTTTATGAAGGTTTTCAATCAGACGACACTGAGGAGCAATGAAAAAAGAGACAGAAGAAAGCTGGCAACCATTTAATCAAGGAACACAGTTTGTTATTAAAGTACATATTGCAAAATTTGAAAATATAGCCCTTTTTCGATCAGTCAGATATGCAGACTGAGTAACATAGAAGAAGAAATATCCACTTTCTTTTTTTCTCTGCACACCAGGTGCATTCGATCGGTATCACACACACCAAAGCTAGATATTGAATAAAAGAGCACAAGTATGATTTTAAAACTCAGTACAAAAACCACTAGATTAAATCGGAGCAGTTCATCTCTCCATGGACACAGATGGGGGAATTGCAATGTGGTCGTTGCCGCCTGATTGTTAGCAAAAAAAAAAAAGACGGGTTGAATTCAAGAGTCGTCGCTGTCGTCGTCGTCGTAGTATCTGTTCCTCTTGATCTGCTCCTCCACTGTCAGGGCGTTGTTGTCGTCTGCCCACAGAGCAGTGCCATCCCTGTCGCTGATCTCACCCTTTCCCGTGTTTTCTCTCCCTCTATCTGCACTTTCCCTCGCCTCCATCCCAAAATCCAAAAGGTCATCCAGCGCAGACACCGGAGGCGTCTCCCCGGCAGATTGACTGAAGATGTCGGATTTGAAATCAGATAGCAGGCTGCAGCTGCTGGTGCTCAGGCCGGCGAAGATGTCCTCGAGGAAGCTTGATGTGCTAATCTTTGGCTCGGTGGCCTGGTTTTTGAAAGCGAACGCTCCCTCGGCTGTGTCTGCAAAGAAATTTGTGTCTGAATAGCAGTCTGTGGCTGCAGTACATTTGGCACCCGCTGGCACAAAAGCATCCTCCCTCTGTGCCAATTGCAGCACATCACTTGGCATCCATTTTGAATCTTCACAGTGATCAGCTTGGGAGAAATCTGTTGCTGTAGTTGCATCTGTCAGAAAGAGTGACTGATTGTCCTCCCCCCCCTCCTCGAAAAGCCCTTGAAGCTGGATTTCATTGCCAAACATTGTCTGGCTGTTATTATTATTGTTGGAGTTAGCATTCAGCACCTGCTCTGGCTTCGCCTCCTCATCTATTAACGTGACCTTTACCGCCTCTCCATTGTTCATGCCGTCATTATTTCCTTTATCCGTCTCCTCCTGGCTTTCTTTCTCACCTGCTGCACTTTCTATCTGTCCGTCGTGTCCATTTACTTTCACTTCCTCCACACTTTCAACACTCCCCTCCTCATTCATCTCCGGCGCTGACATGCTTTCCACAGCTCCGCCGTCATTCCCTCCACTGTGTTCTTTCTCCTCCACTCCAGGATGCACTTCAGAGTCCATTTCAGGACGCGCAGCCTCAGAGCCGCTGTTTGACTCTTTCCTTTCTGAAGTGTGAGTAACACTCCGCGGCTCCTCGGCGGCCGCTATGAGGGAGGCCTCTGCCAGAGTCTCTTCTGGCTTTCTCGCATTTTCTGTGAAAAAGCCACTCTCTTGCACCTTGTCATTTTCCTGGGGCCCATTCTGCACTTTAGCAGCAGGAATATCAGTCTCTTTTAATGAAGGCTTCATAGGCTGATTTAGGTGTTCACTTTCCTGAACGGAGTCCTCCTTAGGGGGCCATGATGGCTTAATCAACTTCAACTCCTCTTCGATAGTGAAGGATTTCTTTGGAGAGTCTGACTGAGGAGGCCAAACCACAGAAATCTTACTTGATGGCTTTTTGCTTTCACCTGCTGGTTTGTTTATGTCAGGATCCTGAGTGGCCGACGGGCTCTGAGCAGCGGAATATCTGGCCTCCACGACTTTCTTTTCAGGCAACGGTGATTTGATTTTTGGTTTTTCGTCTGGATTCTCGGGGCTTTTGTTATTCCACAGTTCTTTGTGTGGTTTCTGTCCAAATCCCTCGTCATAATTTCCCTTGGACTTGAACAGTTGCTTGTAGTGTGGCTTGCAGTACATTCGTCCATGGAGAGAGGCGTAGTTGCCAAGGCTGTTTCAAAAATAAAAGACAACAAAAGGTGAGAGGGGTGCAAAGGCAAACAAGGAGAACGCTTCTTGCTGTGTGAGGCGGCTCTACCTTAGTTTGCCTCTGCAGTGTTCACAGCGAAAGCAGCATTTATGGAAGTTTTGCTTGTCTGCAATCAGCGACTCCATGGGGTACACCCTCTTCCGACAAACCCTGCACAGTTCGGACTCTGGAACTCGAATTTTCTGAAAGAGAAGAGAGGTGACGTTTTTTTTATTTACAGCTTCCTAATTTCCTTTGATTTTCCTGAGAAATTTCCTGAAAGAAGCCATGTGATTCAGTTCAAAAAGGAGATTCATTTCGAGTTAATTTCTAAAATGACCTTTTTTGCACAGTGACCCTATTCTTTTTGACTTTTGGAACCATTTAAATGGACTCTTTTGTCACAAATTATGGTCTTGCTGGATGTGGCAGTGAGTTTTGTCCACATTGATTGTGTTATTTGAGAGATTTTTACAGCTCTGAAGAGGTTGTAGTATCCAAGACAAATACAAAAACTACAGGGAGAAAAGGCTAGAAATTGTTTTTTGGCCTTTCTTATCCTTTCAATTATCTGGTGACCCCTCAGTTTTATCTCAGGACCACTTCAGGGGCCACGGCAGGAAGGTTAGAGGCTACTGACCAAATTATAAGGCTCCTTCCAGGAAGCTTTCCAGGAAATTGTTTGGTGGTTAGGAGATCACAAAAAGGATAAAACAATCTTCTGTTTGTTTGTGTTAGAATGTTCACAGCAAGTGGATGGTTAGAAAATACACAGTGCACCAACTTTAACACTGTTAAAACTTTTTAGTTATTCCTCTGAAGCAGCCGGACTGAGAGCGATTTTTCTTTTTTTACTGCAAACACTTTGAAATTTTATGAAACTGATGTTTTCAAAAGTGAAGCGTTCTGCAATTTGCATAATAAAAAGGAATAAAAGGTGAAGCCTCAACTTCACCTGAAGATAAAAATGAATCAAAAGTATTGCTTCCTCCCGCTGAAGACATTTTCAAACGCTCCTCCTCTGCTTGTCTCCCAGCGAAAAAACAGCATCACACACCCAGAAATATTGGTTCAATATGTTCTCGTCATCGCCTGCTTCACACATCAGAGGTACGAATAAACAGGACAAAGTGTAACCTGCGAATATTAAAATGTGTGAAACTGACAGCATCTAAACTGCAGCTGCTCCGAGCTCCGGCGTGCACGTCTCGAATCAAAGCAAACGTATCAAAGGGAAATAATGTGACATAAATAACAGTGTCAAAACAATGTTAATGCTTGTTTTCTATTCACACAATGCGCTTGATGCTTCAAACTTCTCACACACAAAGCGTGTTAGACACACCGTCACGCCTGTTTAGCGTCTCCATGCTGCGTCGCCCGGTTTACCCGTCACGACAGTCTCCTGCTGGTGCGTCACGATCTGCGAGGTGCTCTGCTCCGTGACGCTGAATCCCAGGTTCTGGAAAACTCCTTGACTCTTGGCCCAAGACTGCTGGAAGTTTCTCAGCAGTTCCTCGGTGGAGGCCTCGGGGGGCACGGCGACAGTCGGCACGCTGCCTCTGACCACGTCGGCGTAAGACGGAGGGCTGCCACGGGTCACGGAGCTCCCAGAATGCACCTCACTCCTCATCCCGCTTGTCATGTTTCCAAAGTCGTCAATGCTGCAGAATTGCTCAGTGACTGCTGTCATTTCGGAGTGACCCACCGGCTTGGAATAAGCTGACTCAGGTTCTCTTCTTTCTATTTGTTCTCTCAGCTCGCGGGCTGCCTGGGAACCGTGCTCTCCCGTCTCGAACACATCCTTTATTGCTTTGACGTTGAATGTCGGGATCTCTTCAGTTCTGGGGGTATGTGCTTCAGGCTCCGCCTCCTCCGTGTCACTCCCCAGCCTCTCAGTGATCACAATGGGCTCCTTTCTGGTGTAAACTTTCGGTTTTGGAGATTCAAACCTGTTCACGAGCTTTGACAGGTCAACTCTTGGGAGATCCTCTTTCAGGAGGTCCATGGTCATGGTTTCTGGGTTCTCCTCGGCGTCAGGTCCAAGGCGTTCAGGGATGTCGATGGGATCCTTCCGGATGTACATCCTGTTCACCTCCGCCTTCTGCGCCTCCTCAAAGAAAGACTTTTTGTCCCTCACAGTCAGCATGGAGTCCACCATTTCTGCCACGTCCATCGACCCTTGCTCAGTTCTCTCGGTGGGAGTCTCCCTGTCACCGAAAGGGGACGGTTGCTCTCTTTCAGCTGCAAAACACTCCGGCACCGGCACGGGAGGTGGAGGTGGAGGTGGAGGGGTGACGCCGCGGGAGAGCTTGGAGCTGGTGTCCCTGAGCTTCATCAGCTTCTCCGAGCGGCTCAGGGTGGGAGACGGCGTGGCCCTGCTGAAGGTCGACGTGGGCGTGTACGACTTGCGAGGAGGAGGCGGAGGTGTCCCGACTGATTTGTAAGGCGGAGGAGAAGGAGTCACTCTGAGCGGCGAGTCCACTTTCCTCGACTCGATGCTGATAAAAGTGGGCGATGGAGTTCGGATGCTCGCTAACGGGGATGACACCCTCTTTTGTCCCACTTCACTCAGCTCCTGATACACTTTGCTGCCTTGGAGAGACTTTTTCTCCTCCATCACCTTCTTTTCAGTTTTAGACGATCCAATACTAATCTTTGATATCTTCGTAGTCGCTCCACTTATGACGTTTTTCTCTGGTTTCGGAGGAACTGGCGGCGGTGGCGGCGGCGGC
>JAQNCA010000021.1:3521134-3533195 GCA_029783725.1 Acanthurus tractus
TCAGCTCCTGATACACTTTGCTGCCTTGGAGAGACTTTTTCTCCTCCATCACTTTCTTTTCAGTTTTAGACGATCCAATACTAATCTTTGATATCTTCGTAGTTGCTCCACTTATGACGTTTTTCTCTGGTTTCGGAGGAACTGGCGGCGGTGGCGGCGGCGGCAGTGGTTCTTCCTTGTCTTTCTCCTGATTGTCCACGGCTGTCAAGTTGTCCCCTGAAAGTCTGAGCTTTGCCTCAACAGTATTTCTCACATAGACCAGCATCTCTTTCAACTTTTTCTTACTTTGCTGTTTAGCAATTTCAGTTAAATTCTTTTTCTCATCCGAGCCCATCATCCAGTCAGGGAATTCGCTGATAATCATTCTGACAGCACTGGAGTCTATTTTGCTTGGCGTGCCCTCCAGCTCTTTTATGTGAGCGAGCAGCTTCTGCATAACGCCACATTTCTCTAAATCTGCGATTTCTACTTTATTAGTCTCCTCTTTATGGGCCACTTTCCCTGCCCTCTTCACAGCGACATCCCTCTGCTCGCTCTTGGCTTTTATCTGCATTTTATTTGTTTCTGCAGATTGTAGCTTGGTTTGCACCTGAACGGCCTCTTGCCTCTGCAGGCTTTGCTGCACCACACTCTCCGTCACCACCACCTCTTCGTGTCTCTGGATGTGCTCCGTCTTCATGCTCTGCTGACTGTGAGAGACAGATACATGACCTTGTCCTTGATGACTCGCTGCAGATGTGGTCTTCGCCATCTTAGGCATTAAAACAGTAACTGATGGTGACAGCTTTACCTCCGTCTCATTTTTCTGCAGCTGCTTTCCTTTTTTAACGTGAACCTCCGCTTCAGCTTCCTTTATGGGGAGGGTCATCTGACTTTTCTTCTCTTTCAGTCTCATCTCTGCTCTTGTTGATGTCTGCTGGTTGCTTTCCTGGTTCACTTTTGTTTCACTTGTCTGTGACACATTGCACTTCTCTTGCTGTGAATGTGTTTCACTTTTCACCGACTCCTTTTGTCCCAAACTGTCACATTTATCCTCTTTCTTCTCTATTGGCATCTTGAAGGTTTTCACCTTGAAAGATGGAGTTACCTTTGGGATTTTCGTGGGATGAGAGGGGCTCATTTTTCCCTCCTGTGTCAGAGGTGCATTAATATTCTTTACATCTTCAGCTTTCAATGTGACCGCAGCCTGACTTTGAAGATTTACATTTTCCTGGACGGCGCTCTGTGTGGCGGCGATAGACTTGGTGCTGGATTTCTTAATCACCTGCTGCTGTTCTGTGACTGAAGAAGTGATCAGACTGGAGCAGGACTGGACCTCAGTATTTGAGGCCTGGCGTTGAGACTGAGAAACAGAAACAGTCTGAGTCTTGGGTGCAGTTTGACTCTTTTTCACAGCGTCAGTTGAGGCCAGTTTTTTCTCTGAAGTCTGCTCACTTGTAACAAGTTTTTTATCCAGAGACACATTTGAGGCTAATTTCTTATTTACCACTGGAATTGAGGGCTTGCTCAAAGGGATCTGTGAGGGGCTTTTCTTGATTTGTGAGTCTTTTGCTGATATTTCTTCTTTGGAAACAGTTTTAGCTTCTTCAGTCGTTGCTTTGGTCACCTCTGTGGTCACTTCTCTCTCAGTGGTCTGTGCTGCAGAAAGCTCAGCGCTGGCATCAGAGGAGAGTTTGTTTATCGGTGGGGAAGTGGGAGTTGTGACATTCCTCCTCTCCGTCTCTTCTTTCTCCATCTTTTGTTGGCGAAACCTTTCCTCTGCAAGCATGAGAGGGGTTTTAAATTTGCGAGCGTAAGGTCTGGGCTTTGCCGCCGGAGTGGGTTCAGGAGGCGGGGGCAGTTTAATAGGAGGGACAAACCCTTTTTTCGGGGGCTGCGGGTGATCTTTCTGCACCGCCTGGATGCTTGGTATTTTTGTTTGTGATTCAGACCGAATCTGCTTGCTTGTTTCAATTTGTACTGTTGTTTCCTTTTTCTCTTCCTGAACTTTAGCTTCTTCTTTACGGTCTGTTGACAGTGTTGTTTCTTGATCAGGAGGGAGCTGAGGCGGAGGCGGAGGTGGAGGTGGAGGTGGTGTAGGAGTCGGCTGCTTTTTCTGCCATTTGGGTTTAACTTGTACGGGCTGCTTCTGTGTTTCTGGTTGCTTGGGCACTTTGAATAACGGCTTGCCGATGGGTTTCACCAGCTTAGAGGGGGGAGGCTGCGGCATGGCGTTAAGCTCTTGCTGCGAGGGAGGCGGCGGGAGAAAATCTTGGCCTCCCACAGAGGGTGGAGGCGGAGGCGGAGGAGGAGGAGGGAAAAACTCTGGCTCAGTTTCCATAGGAGGCGGAGGTGGTGGAGGTGGGAGGTCACTGTCCTGCATCACGATAGAAGGCCGGGATGCGGTGGATGCCGGGCTCTCGAGCACCGGCGATGGCGGTGGAGGGAGGGAGAGCTCAGACTCTGAGGGTGGAGGCGGTGAAGAGGGAGGAGGAGGAAAGTGAATCTCAGGCTTTGACTTTTTCATCACACCTTTCCCTCTCATGTCAAGGTTGCGGTAATCACTCTTCACGTTTTTCATGTTCTGCTTTTGCATGATGGCCTTGTTCTCCGCTTGCTTCTGGGCACTCGCCGTTTGCTCCGACACCGTCACATTTTGCCTCTGCACCACCGTTTTCTCCGTCACCGTCGTCTGAACCTGCTGGATTGACTTTGTCTCGCTCATTTGCTTGTTTGAAATATTCATCTGCGATGTGTTTTGCACCTCTTTCATCACATTCACATCAGCACTTTTAGTCTCTGTTTGTTCATTATTACTCATTTGTTTACTCTTTACCATAATAGGCTTAGAGGCCTGTATTTTCTGTTGCTGCAGCGTTTTCTGCTTCTGCTCTTTTATGCTCTTCTGCTGAGAGGCCCCTGTGGTATTGTCTGTTTTGGCTACAGTAACAGAGTGGTCCTCTTGGGTTATTACCTGTGTTTTCACAGATTTGCTTTCGCTGTGCCTCTGTGTGTGCTTCTGTGACTCACCGCTCTGAGAAAGGTTCTTCACAGCGGGGGCTGGATTGACTGCAACACTGTCGCTGTCACTCTTGGCTTTATGTAAGCATTCATGCTCTATTTGCTTCACAGTTGATGGATTTTTCGCAGGCACTTTCGCTTTCTTGTGGGAATACATGCGCTTTGGATTTGAATACTGTTTTCTCTGCATTAGACACTTTATTGCCCCTTGAACGTCTCCTTTTACGACCTCCTCTTTGTCCACCTGTGCTGTCTCCTGCCCTTCATAAAGACACTTTATGGAGGTTTTCACATCTCCTTCAATGCTCCCCCTGCGCTGCATTTTCGGCGAAGTCGTCGGCTCCAGCAGGAGCTGAATCGTGGCTTTCACGTCCCCTTGTTCGCTCACTTGATGCTGGTAAATCTTTTTCTCACTCGATGCCTCGTGTAAACTTTGCATGGCCGTGTGAATGTCTCCTCTGAGAATCTCCTCTTTTTCTACCTCTTTAACAGCTTGCTTCGCCTCCTCCAGGGACTTCAGGGTGCCTTTAATATCACCTGGCACTAAATCTTCAACAGTTGCTTCCATACTGGTGGTTGCAGATTTTTCCAGTGACTCAAGAGCACCTCTGATGTCTCCTCTGACTATTTCAGGCTTTTCCATCTCTTTGGCTTGACGCTGGGCCTCCTCCAGAGACTTCAGAGTGCTGGGTATGTCTCCCTTCACCACCTCCTCTTTCTCTATTATCACTCTCTGATTGATGGCTTGGCTCAGTGAATCCAGAGCCGCGTTGAGGTCGCCTTTAACAATGTCCTGTTTTTCTAGGTTCCTGTACGTAACATTAGGTTCCATCATAAAAACTTTAACGGTGTTGTTTACGTCACCGGGAACTATATCATCCTTCGCCACTGTGCGACCTATCTGCTGCTGATTCTTCCTCAGCAAGATTTTGGTCTCTTCGATGTCACCACCTATGATTCGCTCTTTTTCCACCTTTTCCTGGGTTTCGTCCGCTTCGTACTGAAGCTGCCTCAGGTAATCCAAGGCTCCCGACTCAATGCATGTGGAGTAAAAGCTGACATTACCCCTTTCTGTGTCACCGACTCTTATCTTTTTAGAGTCTTCTTCCTCTGAGTTGGAGAGAAGACGGTGAAGGGTTTTGCTCACATTACCTTGAATAATATCTTCTTTCTCCAAGCTGGTCCTTTCCCCTTTATTCAAGAGGGAGTAGATAGTCATCCTCACATCTCCTTTCTCATCCTCTTGAATCAGGATGCCACGCTTGGAGGAGCCCTCATTCTTGAGCAGACTGTTTATGGCCTCCTGAATGTCACCGCGGATAATTTCTTCTTTCTCAACATTGATTCCCCTTTCCTGGTTGAATAGCTGCTTCACTGTGGTGTTAATGTTCCCCCGCTCCTCCTTGTCAATAGTTATGGCCTTTTCAGTCGTTTCCCTGCGGTTCAGCAGGTTCATCATGATGTTGCTGAGATCCCCTCTGATAATCTCTTCTCTCTGGATTTGTGGAGCGTCCTGGCTCATGAGTTTATACTTCGCCATGCGGACGTCGCCGATCTCATCTGCCTCGATAAGGATTCCCTGTGAATCCACCATTTTCTGAGAGTAGAGCTCCTCAAGTGTGTCTTTGATGCTTTTGCCCATTATTTCTGTCTTTTCCGTTCTGCTCTCGTTGAACTCGTGGAACGGAGTGGTTTCAAATAGCCACGTTGTCGACTTCACATCGGCCTGTGGGATTTCCTCTTTTGTGACAACAAGCTCTGTGCCATCAGTCTCTTTGATACTGTCAAGGGGCTGCTTCTCAAAGAGCCACACAGACTGTGTGACATCCCCTTTCATTACTTCCTCTTTTGTCACCCTCTCCATGCCATTATACTCAGAGCCTTCGCCGTGGATCTCATCAATTGTGCGTGTTTCAAACATCCATGTGGCAGATCTGACATCTCCTTTTTGAATTTCGCTCACGCTAACAGTCCTGATGTACTTTTGAGACATCTCATCAGTCTCAAATCGCTGCTTGTTTGTCTTCACGTCGCCACCTTGGATATCTGCGACCGTTTTCGACCTGACTTTTATATCCTCTGCAATTTCATCGAGCGGTTGTGTCTCAAACTTCCACCTGGCAGAGCTAACATCTCCTTTGTTAATGCCCTCCTCAGTCACAGATTTAATGACATAAACCTCCTCTGAATCTCTGATTGAATCAAGTGGTTTTGTCTCGAACAGCCAGCGGGCCCCAACCACGTCTCCTCTCATAATTTCTTCCTTGGTAACTGTGGTTACCTCATGGTAATGGCCTTCTTTGTCACGGATGGCATACAGTGGCTGGCTTTCAAACATCATGGTGTAATTTTTCACATCTCCCCTCTCTATATTCTCTCTAAAGATGCTAGTGAGTTTAGAAATATCAGTCTCAGTGGACTCGTCTTTAATTTGATCCAGAGAGTAAGTTTCAAAAATGAAGCGGCCTTTGTCAACGTCGCCCCCCTGAACATCAGTAACCTTGTGAACTTCCCTCGCCTCCTCACGGATGGCATCGATCGGCTGATTCTCAAACATCCAGGTGCAGTTGACCACGTTCCCCTTCTGGATGTCTTCGGCCTGCTGCGTCTTCAGCCTCTGCATCGTCTCCTCAGAGGTGGAGCTCATAATGTCTGAGGAGCGATTCTCAAAGATGTACTTCATCCTGGACACGTCGCCCGACTGGATGTCGATTTCTGTGACCCTCCTGAAAGAGCTGCTGTCCTCACCTGTGATGTTTTCAAGGTTCTCGGTTTCAAAGAGGAAGCGGGCCAGTCGCACATCTTTCCCTTGGATGTCCTCTTGATTTATGGTGCAGGTTTTTAAAATGGTCTCGGACTCAGACTCTGTATGATCACGTATGTTGTCCAGCGTTTGGGTCTCAAAGAGCCAGGTGCACGTTTTGACGTCACCTTTTTGCACCTTTTCAACGTCCGACTCGCTCTTTTCCACCTTTTCATACAGAACATCCATCGGCTGAGTCTCAAATAGCCACCTGCAAGTCTTAACGTCTCCTTTCTCAATTTCAACATCTTCCTTAGTTTTATGTTCAACATCCTCAGCATTGTTGTAATATTTAATGGCATCAAGCTGCTGAGTTTCAAACAACCACTTGGCTGTTTTGACGTCCCCTGACTGGATCTCCTGCTTGGATATTCCTTTAATGATCTGAAACTTGTTGATGCTTTCGTCAAACTCATCGATAGGACGTGTTTCAAACATCCATCTGCAGCTCCTCACGTCTCCCTTCACAACCTCCTCACGTCTCACAGTCTTCACCTCGTGGTAATGTCCAGAGCTGTCTTGCATGGCGTACATGGGGGTGGATTCAAAAAGAACTCTGTTGGATTTGACGGATCCACATGTGACACCTTCTACTTGAATTTTCTGTGTTCCTTCACACTTGCTTAAATCCATCGTTTCAAACCTTTCTTTATAGTTTGTCACATCTCCTTTATCGAGAGCTTCAACATTCACGGTTCTTGTAATTTCCTTCTTCTCCTCCCTTATATTTTCCAGCGGTTGGCTTTCAAAAACCCACTTTTGATGCCTCACGTCACCCTTTTCTTCCTCTGATGCAACCATTTTCTGAAGTTTTCCCACTTCGAGCAGCTCTTTCAGATTTTCCATGGGTACGGTTTCAAAAAGATGTTTTGTCGATTGAACATCGCCTCCAACAATCTCCTCTGAAGGCAAAGGCCTAGCATTGGTGTTGTCCTTTAGAGTATCCATAGGCTGAGTCTCAAAAACCAGACAGTGCCTCCTCACATCAGCACCAATTATCTCTTCCTTTTGCTTCCTGGAACTTTCCCATTCTTCATCCTTAATGGAGTCGAGGGTCTTTGTCTCAAAAAGCCATCTACCTTTGTTCACGCCGCCTTGAACGTTGTCCTCCATGGAGATACCACATATGAGCTTGACCTGTGCAGGGTCTCTGTTTATGAAATCCAGAGGTTGGGTTTCAAACATCCAGCGTGATGTCTTGACGTCTCCTTTCTCAGTCTCTTCCCTGCGGATCGTGGTGATCTCCAGCATCTCTCCGGAGTCTCCTCTGATGACACACATTGGCTGAGTCTCAAACATGCGAGTTGTTGTCTTCACGTCTCCTTTGATCTCCTCCAGCTCGGACTTCAGGTTCAGGAAGTGGCTCTCTTCAATAGTTTCTGTTTTGCCCAAAGAATCCAGATGTTGAGTCTCAAACAGATACCTAGCAGTTTTCACATCTCCACCTGCAATGTCTTTAGTGACGACAGCCTCGATCTCCTGCTCGTCCTCTTGATAGATCTTATTCAGACAATCGAGTGGCTGCGTTTCAAAAAGCCATGTAGCCGTGCGGACGTCTCCTCTCGCCAGGTCAGCTGCTTTTTGCGACTGCTCGCCTGATTCAGATGTCTCCGTCCCAAGAGCATCCATGGGCTGAGTCTCAAACATCCAGGCTGTGTATCTGACATCTTTGCCAGCAATGATTTCCTGCTGGGCGATGTTCTTCGACTCGCTCTCATCCGGAGTTTCATCTTTGATCGAATCAAGTGGTTTGTTTTCAAACATCCAGCGCACGGACTGAACTTCACCTCTGAGGATCTCCTCCCACTCCACAGACTCTCTGTCGGGGCTTGAACAGCGACTTGGGCTGTTGCCGTCATTTTCAAACATGTAACACGCCTGTTGAACATCCCCTATTTCCTCACATTCCAAGTCATTCATTTCTGCCTCGCTGAGCTGGCTCAAGAAGTCAGCTTCCAGGTTCTTGCGGACCTCTGGATGAATGTGCTTGTAGAGGCGCTTTAACTCAGCAGCGCTCTTGTTTTTAAAGTACTGCTCTTTGCTAACAGTCTGCTTTTGCTGGGTGATTGACTCCTGAGGCTGAGAAGAGACGTACCCAGGGATTTCCGCCACTTCCTGCAGCAGGTTTGAAGGCGGGGGAGGAAAATTGTCCGTCATCTCATAAGTCACTGAGGAGGCGGACGCTTGTGATGAGGCAGTGGCAGTTTTCAAGGTGGAGGAAGTGTCATTGATTGTCATGGATGAAACTTTGGAGGACTGACTTACTGGTGCCCACTGAAACTGGTTGAAATCCACATCAACCTATGATTTAAGTGTTGTGTTGTTAAGGAGAGAGGGACAGTGAGGATTTAACTTCTCAGCCTGAAAAAACTAGTGTTATAAATGTTGTGCAGCTCAGACAAATTTATTTCCAAAGCAAGAAACAAAGCAAAAATACAAACCTAATGTAGATACAAACAAATAGAAACACAGACACATTTAAAGTCTATAAAACCTTGACATTTTTTAGTTCTGCATGTATCTGACTTGATTAAAAGACTCATTGAAGACCACTTTAGATGCAGACAGTAATGTGAGTTCTTATTTCAGTCTTGGTCCTCCTTTTAACACGAAGGGAAAAAAAAGTCTCAGACTTATGTTGCGTAATGACATGAGGTCTTTCATCCATTTCAATTCACTCACCATCAACTCTTTGCATGTGCAATTTCCTTTTGATGATTTAATGATGTGGCCTCATCTTTACACTGATAACTTATGGGGAAAAAAACCCCAAAATAACATCTATTTATATAAACAGACAGCATCATTACCTTAATTTCCTTGGCTGGTGCAGCTTCCACAATTGTTTTTTCATACTGCTGCTTCAAAGCCTGAGTGGAAACCTTTGGTAGGTCCTCTCCTCCGACGAGCATAACTGAATTAGACACAAGAAGAAGGCTGCCTCATTAAGTCATTCGCACTGAGGGAGCTCAGGGGGATTGGAAAGAGAAATAAATCATTTCATTAAAAACCTGAGTAGTTTTCATTTTCTGAAACCATGCAGCGGTGATTGCCCAATTTCCACTTTCCAATATTTTACCTTCCTGACTTTGCCCTGATTAGATTTGCTTCTACGCACTGAATAGAAAATCATCTGCAGTCATTTTCATAGCTCATCCCTTATTCAGCAGTAGTAGGAACAATCATTAATATACAGGACACAAGCAGTGCTGTGATAAAAACCAGCAAATTACAATATAAAAGGCAGGAGCAGAATAACCTGTTTCATTGTAATGGTTCCCGTAACTGGCTGCCACATTGTTATGCTGGACTCTTTCATCATGGATCACCTGTGAAAAGACGGTGGCATATCAATAGTTTACCGGCAACAGCACCGCAGTTTCCAACTGTTTTCAATCAGTGAGAAGTTAAAGGCTTAGCATGAGGCTAATTTTATATATAGGGCATAAAAAGTGCAAGAGGAAGTTCTGAAATAACCAAAGAAGTCAGACTAGGTTTCTTAGCAGCTTGTCAAGCGGGTTGCTAACACACAGCTGGTGACAAAATGGTGAGTGTAGCAGTCGGTACCTCTTGTTGATTGTGAAGGAGGTCGGTGGTGGGGACGACCTCTCGGGCACTGCTCCTCACCGTCACCTCCGAGGAGCTCGACACCTCCTGTCAAACCGAGAAAAAAAAAAGAGGCAAACATTGAATCTCTCTCACAGAAACACCCGTGTGGATTTTTCACCTCATGACTGTGAGCTGTAAGAAACAACTCAGGGGGGATGAGTAATTTTTATATTGCAAAACTTAATAAAACCCCTCTGTTACCAGCTACAAATGCTTCACCATTACAGAGCTGCTTCCTTGGGAGCTACTAAGTTTAAATTGCAGTAAAAGAGGAATGTAAGTGCTGGAGAAAAAAAAGCAATAGATTACAAAAACTGTACAAAACTGCATCAGTCATTTCCTGCAGTGAGATTCATGCAATTTGACTGAGATGAAAGAGAAATATAATATTTGAGCTGGTTTAATCTGCTGTTAACATGAAAGATACATAGAGGACGGACGTGCTCTGTGCTCCTAAAACCACTTATGTCAGAATAATAATATCTTTCCTGACGTACGACCGGTTTTAAAAACAGAACTCGGGTAGTACACCTGTGAGGTAAACTCGAGTGGAAAATGGTTTTTGCTGTTGCAGCACAGACGCAATAACTCAATCCAACATGCTCTTCGCCTTACAAACCCCTATGTAAAATTTAGCATTCAGTGAGGTTTGTGTGCACTCGATGAATCCACTCTGCTCCCCGCCTGAATGAGCAGATGGGGAGCATGCATGGAGGAGTGGAGCTGACCTTACTTTGCCGAGATCCGGCCCTCGTCCCGGGCTGCTAACCTGTTCTGGCATTTTGCTCACGCATTTGGATGACAATGCCACTCGGAGCAGCAAAGTTCAAGGTGCCCTCTTTGATTTGACCTACAAGAATGCCTCAGAGTCTCAGCCAAGTTTTTCCAATAAAGAGCTACAGCGGAGTGTAAAATCATTCAGAGGCATTCATATCTGTCTCACCCCACAGAGCTCGTGGACAGAAAGGAAAACAGTGCTGTGTTTTCCATTTCTGTTGACTTTAAATAGAAGACCAAAATGCATATTTTCACACATTGTGTTGCTGTTTTCTTGTCTTTCAGCAGAGCATGCCAGCTGTTTGCCCTTGTGTTCTCTCTTTATGCAAAGCTAAATGGACCATTTCCAGGTTTAAGCCTCATATTTAGGATATAAACACATATAAATGTATATGAATAAAAAATGCTTTCAGTGATGGATGCAGCGTGAGTGTCTCAAGGCTAAAATTTGTCCAACTTTGACTTTTTGGAGATCAGCCATTGGTGAAAAGCTACTGTTGTTACTCAAATAATCCCAAAACAAATCATGACTATAATACCAAACCTAAAACATATAGAAGGAGATACAGAAGCTTTTCCAATTTTTCACAAAGTCTGTATGTGAACGCTGTTTGAGTCTCTGTCAACATGGCTTGTTTAATCAGCGACATGGAAGGCTTTAAGGACAGACGGCTTATTTATGGCACAATTTTTGATAATAACTACAAAAGGTTTTAGAAACTATTACTAAAATCTCACCTGAACAGTTCTCTGCTCAAAATGAAACTGGGTGACGCTGGACTGAGAGGACGAAGAGGTGAACTCCTGGTTCTCAAACTGCCTCTTCACACTGGCCAGGCCACCAGGCAGCGAACAAGCCTCCGACTCATCCATCACCTATGAGAGGAAAAAACAGACAACATTGAGATAAACCTTGAAATCCATCTGTGTATGAATCAAACAGTAAACACACTGTAAACCTCCAGTTTAAGTGATATTAAAGAGGTCGGACGTGACCTTGGTGAACCAAGCCGCTCTCATTGATTGTGAATACGTTATACACTCACTTATGCAAATATAAAAGTGAATGAAAAGGTATTATGCTAATGCTTTTAAAAGCATCCGTCAGCAGTGTTGGTGCGGTTTGAAAACATGGTGTGAATGCTGAAATTTTTAAACATTTAATGTAAGGACAGATGGTTCCTCTACAGTCCTCTAGGGGGCGTGTATGCAGTGCTTTTTAACAACAGTGAGCGTCTGAGTCAAAAGCAAGTAGAACAAAGCTACATCTTTGTGATTAAGCTAGCTGGAAAGAATGAAAGAAGCCTCAATTAAAGCCTTTTTTTGTGTGTTTATATCTGGCAAATAAATTCAGAAACAGCAAAGATGGCAGGCGCCCAATTTTAATGGATTTACTTTTCCGTATCTATCCTGCGACAGACAGCCAAACATCAATAGAAAATGTAGTTTTTCCGATTAGTCGGTTTAATGGAACAAAAAAGCTTTTCAATACTTTTCATTGAGCTACAGAAAGAATTACCCTTCAAACTGGAGAATACAAAAAAAAGCCTGGCTTCTTAGCAAAAGGGGGGAGGATGAGGAGAGATGAAGACTTTCTAAATCTCATCAGTATGGAGAATGCCGTCCTCATCCTACGAGATCTGGGCAAGAATGCACTCTGACTATTTGATACAATAATCTCCTTTTGGGACTGTCAATTACTCCCCTCATAAAACATTTATATGTTGGCTTCTGCTTATGTGGCTTCTTGGAAACATGCAATATATGAGAACTTTGCAGCAATAAGTGTGTGTGTGTGTGTGTGTGTGTGTGTGTGTGTGTGTGTGCGTGGGTGTACAGTATGTTGAACACACCGACCCCTCACCTCTGCTT
>JAQNCA010000021.1:3555065-3575013 GCA_029783725.1 Acanthurus tractus
AGTCGGTGTGCTCCAGTCCTTTGTTTTCCTCTGAAGATTGCTTTCCTTGATCTTAGAAGCACTTTAAAAAGGCTGCACATTGGGAGAAGATGTGTGAAGAATCCCCTTTTATTAGGAATAATGTGCAGGATGTGAGGACAAGCAGCCTGATGTTGAAATTATTGAAAAAGCCGCAGATGTTTTAATTTGCATTTGAAAACGGAAACAGTCCCTAAACTTTTCCGTCACAGCGCCTCCAATTGAAATCAGTTTTTAATTTTTAAAATCACTCTTCGAGTACTTTGCCGCAGCGTTTTTGTCAGCTGGATTGTTGTTTTGTTCTTCAGGTCTTTTTCTCTTTAAATACATTTCCACCTTGTGAGTTAGCATTAGTTACTTTAGCTGCCACCAAGCGAGCAAAGCTAGCTAAATTTCAGAAGCATAGATGCTGCGTGGGAGACTCAAGTCCATCCTGTTAACTTATGACATGATGAATTGTGTTTTGACTGGCAGGTAATTAATTAGATGAACATGGGAAACAAGATTTGGATACTTCATTGTGATAAACTCTATATTTAGAATTAAAAAATATAATAATTATAATAATTTTAGTTTAATTTAATAGCATTTCCTCTTTTCTTTACTCAAATCTGCCATGGTGCCCCCTGGTGGTGTAATATACAACAAGCACTGAACTATAAAAGCAAAAACCCTCAGAAAAGCTTTATAGTCAGGTCTTTAAATGCTTGATTTTAAATCTGAAGGCCGATCGGTTTCATTCTTCAGTCACTCCTCCTCGTTGATCTTATGTAACTGTGTGCATTGTTTATTTGAAGGTCATCACGGCTTTCATGCCATCTTCCTTCCACTCCATCCATCCCTCCCTCCTCCTCTTCTCTCTCGCTCTATTTTTTGGCAGCTGCTTTCTTTTTCGCCAGTGTTTTTGTTTGGACCAAGTAACATAAGCTCTCTCTTTCGCAATCCAGTCGAAGTATAAAAAAAACAATTTTTTCTTCTTCTTTTTTTTTTGTTGAGGTTTTCAATCCTCTATCGACTGTCCTCATTATGACTAAACAGAAGCACATCAATATTTCAAACACTCGTGGGCAAACACGGGCACAAAAGAGGCACCGTCCAAAAACTACAGAGAAGGAGGAGACAGAGATGAAGCTACAGGCCAGAAAAAAAGTGAAAAAGTGAAAGAGTCTCGGTAAAACTGAACACGGACTCAAAGGGAGAATAGAAACGTATAGGGCATGAAATAAGCCAGACAGACTTTGTACAGAACTTAAACAACAGAAGACGTGATGGAGCAGGAGAGAAAGCAACTGTGGGAGTCGGAGTTTGGTTTGCAACAGTGATGTGAGTTGTTCTACCGAGGCCAGCTGGGACAGAAAGGATTAACTTAAGGCCAAACAGCCAAACAGAGTCACAGAGAAAAGCTAGGAGGCAGACAAAGTAAAGAAGAAGAAAAAAAACACAGAGTTTGAGAGACAGGCAGAGGAAATGAACAAACCAAAAAAGAAGAAAGGACTTGCAGACATAAGCTGAGCCAGAACGAAGCCCGCAGGGATGTATGATTCACATTTATGGTGGAGGGAGATGCAACAGATGGAATATGCTCGCACAGAAGCGAAAAACCTGTCGTGATATATGAGCAAAAAGGGGACATATATTGTTTCTCTGGTAACAGCTTGTGCTTTATTTTCCTCCCTGGCAGTTTTTTGAGACATAAAAACTTCCCATCATCCTGTGTTGTTGTTTAAAAAAAATAAAAGGGGGGCTGGTGGTTTTTTGGAACATGATGCAACATTTAGTCAGAGTTTTCCCTTCGCTGTATCTGTGGTTCGGTCCTGTCAAAACCCTCCCCCCGTCTCTGCGTGATGAACAGTGCCGCGGTTTTTGCCTTTTTATTTTTTACGCTCTAAAACATTAAAACTCACAGACCAGAGAAGACTATTTAGCTCGTGACAGTTGCTAAATTAAGGCATAGTTAGAGCAGAGAGTAGTCAAGGGAAACAAATCCAGGAATTTCTGCAAAATATTCGATTCGAGACAGCTTGTTGGTCTCGTTGGTGAACTGTTTCTCCCAAACTCGGCAGCCAATCAGGTGTTTGTCAGTCAAAGCAGTTCCTCAGCTCCCCTCTTTTTTCTCTCTCCACTGATTTGTTTATCACCTGAGCTTGAAAAGTTGCTCATTAGCTTGAGGAGTAAACAGATCAGTCGGCTTGGCTCGGCTGCTAACAGCCAATGAGATTATGGTTTATTAAAAAATGTGTCGGTACCATTCACTTGTGTCTCATTACTATCTAAAAGCCATTCCTCTTTTAAGGGGGGGTGGATTAAATTAAAGTGATTGGTGGAAAGCAGCTATAATAGCTTTCTCAGTTTATTACACTCCAGCTGTGTTGCTGTTGGTCAATGCTGCAACTTCACAGGTCAAAGTTCACTAAAGTTGCACAAAATTAATACAGATTTCATCGGAATAAATAGAAACTGTGGTGAAATGTTGTTGTTTGAAATCCTAGAGGGACCAAATCTTTAGTCACAGAAATATGAAGCTTAAAAACACTTGGAGTCGGTTTGATGTGACCAACTTTTTTCCATCTGAATCCTGAAACCTCACAGAGTCAAACCGACCAGCACAGCTGCCTGCCGCTGCTGCTGGTCACTGAGGAGCCGCCGAGCATTTGAAGGTTATGACTAAACCTCCTGCTATTTTTAGCATTCATAGCACTCCTCATGTGGTAGCTTTGCTAAAGGCAGGGAGCAGTCCATTAGTGTGGCAACATGGATGTTTATTTTAAATGTTCAAAAGAAAGAAGTTTGGATCAGAGATACTTTGAGTGCATCGAAAAATGACTTTTATAGGGAATCGTTGCATAGTTATGATTTAGCGGGAAAGGATCTGCTTTGTGAGGCTTTGAAAGTTTTAGAGCAGATTCAGGATCATAAAATCAGAGTTAAATCAGTGATAACAACATTATAGCTCGTAAGAAGAAGTGATGGCTGCAGTGTCACCTGCACGAAATATGATTCAGCTGCGGCAAATCAGTTAAAGCGAGCAGAGTTTCAGTGATCTGCCTGATCTGAGGAGAAGCTTCAATCATTTTAAAGGTCTCAGAAACATTTTTAAAGGCGACATTTCGCAGTGAAATCAGTTCATTGGAGTGCAATTGCCAGAGTTAGTGTGTGTGCTTGTGAGAGTGACGTTAATCTGCGTGAATTCTTCACATCGAGTTCCACATGAGTGAACTTTTACACACAAATTTGCAGCATTAACCGAAATCAAGCCATCAGAGGCCTGCTGACTCCTGAGGATGGAGAGCCGGAGAGCAAAAAATTGGTGGCTGCTGTTGTTGCTAAGCAGCCGTGCGTCTCCATCCAGGTTTATTTAACCTGTAATTTAGACCCTGATGATATTTGGTGATATTTTTCAAAATCTTACCGCAGAGTTTTGACGCCTAAACCCAATCAAACACAGCACTTTCATATTATTATCCACCTTTAAAAAGGACTTCCTGCCAACTTTGTATGTGGCTAACAGGTGCTAAAGGACACCTTGTGTGTGTGTGTATGAGACACACGGGGGGGTGACTACCTAATGAGCTGGGATGGGATCATGTTTACCTGTCCTTCTAACTCACCTGCCCCACAAAACATCATGTTGTCGTGACATTAAACTCCCATCAGTTTGAGTCGGGGTTTGTGTGCTTGGCACTGCATCTCGGCAGGTTAAGTGCCTTGCTCAGGGACAGCGGGGGGGGGAAAGCTGTTAAAGGAGAGCAGAGTGATTCAGTTTGCCCAAGTGGGTCCATTTGCAAATGACAAATTTGACCCAGATCTAGTGAGCGGCAGATAAATTAGAGCTTGACGGACGTCCAGCGACTCTAAGTTCTGAGGTTTGGCCGCAGTAACTCCCTGTGTGAACCGACCGCTGAAACTAAAGGGGACATTAGCAGGCCGTTAATGCAAAGTGGAGGCATGTTCGGCCTTTACACAAATTATATATATGTCCATTTATGAGCCAAACTTACAGCGTACAATCTGAAATGTGTGTGTTTTATATCAATCAGAGACATTTACATAGATCCTGATGAAAAAGGAGCTTACATTTAAATTTTTATGGTGTTTTTTCATGATAAACTGCTTTAAACCAACTTCTTTATGTAGTTCTACCTTTGTGCTGTCATATGTGATGCTGAATTCAAACAAAAAAAGGCCAATATTGTCAGTTTTTTCAGTGCTGACTTGTAGCTTTTAATCACTCAAAACAGAACCATCATAAAAGAGAATAGCCTGAAAATTTCTGCATTATTACTAAAAGATATGAACTGCATGTGCTGCACGTAAGGAGAGCTGTGTAACTCGTTTCTTTCTACCTTGGGGCCAAAAACGTATCCATCGCTCCTCGTATTATCCCACTTACGTTGCATGTATAAGGTTCAAACGTGCTCGTGTATTTACTTTCTGTATCTCGTAGCCTGCAGCACAGCTTCTCACTCTGTATTCAGGGCCTTTCTCCCATGATTATCGGTGCTCTTAACCCAGGCTAAAACCTGACAGACACGTGCTGGACTCCAGGGAAGGAAAGTTGTGGGAAAGAGAAAATTGAGAAAAAGGGTGAAGAAACGTGTCAGAGTAAGAGACTGTGCAGCCCTGCAGTGTGCCAACGATGGAGCTTATCATTACTGAAACATGAATATAATTTGTTAATCAGACTCCGATGTGCATTACCTGCTAAAATGTGAACTCACTCATCTTTTTTGACGCCCCTGCTGGCTCACTCTGAATCTCCGTCACTCCCAATTCATCTCCATCTCCCTCATTCTCTGCCTTCTCCTCCCATTTAGTCTCTCAGCGCTCTCTTTCACAATATGGCCCTATGCTCGCTGAATGTAAATCATATTTCAGTCTCTTTCATCAGGCTCCGTGCTCTCTTAATCTTCGGTGAGCAATGCCAACATCACCAGGCACTACTATTTATAAATGACGACTCTAAAGTAGCTCGGGATCCGGCTCTGCTTTCAGCCTCTCCAAATATACACTGAACCGTGGAACTGACATCGGCTGACATGCTGTATGCCTGGTTGATATTCTGGGGATTTAAATCTATAATTGTGCAAAATGTGTAATACGAGCTCATGCATGTGGACGAACTCTGAGTCACCTTAGCATACATATTAAATCGGAATCGCTGTGAATAAGTTTGAAATATCTTAACAACCGCTGGATGGATGGCCACTAAATGTTTTACAGGCTAGTTACCGGAGGACGAATCCCGCTGACTTTAATAATCCTCTGATTCTTTTTTAACAGCCACTTTAAGGTTGAGGTTTTAAATGAGATCTGTGAACTTCTGTTGCACGGACTGCCGTGAAATTTGGGCGAAAGCTGTGTTTAACAAGACTGTAAATATCCAAAAATTCACCAGTGAAATAACTGTGTAATGTGGTGCTCAAAACTGGGAAAAATTACAATGATAAATTAACTTAATTCCAGTTATTTCATAGCGTGAACTTTCTTTTCGTCAGTGCCACATAGGTCAGCTCAAGATGTGAAAATAAGCAGCAATGCTTCTGTGCCAAAAACTGCAGTTCCTAAAACAGCCACATGAGGCTTCAAAAGCAGGTCGATTCCCACGGAGCCTCGTATTAAAATGCCTCAGTTTACAGCAGTAATTAACATGTTTACAGTCTGGTACCAAATGGTTTTGGTCTGGACGGCTAATAACCCTCTTCATGACAGCTGTGGGGGGGTTAATTTATATAAAACTGAGTCTATAAATAATATTAAAGCTTTAAGTTGTGCATAATTAAGGGTGTGGCCACTTGAGTGACAACAGCTGGGCTTCACACAGTCATCAGTAGCAACATAAATCCTTCCAGCTCCAACCTTTCGTCTCGATATGATCTCGTCATGTCACTACCAAAGTTCAACCTGGTTAGCATTTGTTAAACTGCTGCAGCCGTTAGCATGGCTGAACCGTCATGGCTACAAACTAGCATGAACTTCTTTCTTCATTGAACCTGCGTTCACGACTGGAAAGCTTTTATAGCTATTGGAACTCAAACTGTGATGAGCGGCCAAATGTAAGAAATTCAAAATAATTTTCTGCCTATTTGAAGAACAGAACCCTCCAAATGTGCCCTCTTGAGTATTTCCAGCACCTGTAACAGGTAGACTCATTAAAAAACTGGAACAGGTTTCAATCAACCATAAAAAAGCTAATGAGCACTGACTGCCAAAATGTTCCTGTTTAATTTGCTAAATAATTCGATGGTCAACAAAGGCAAACAGCTTCTCAGTGAAGCTCTTTCTGAAACACATGCAAATAAAGAATGACAAGAAAAGGAATTTAAAACCAGGGAGCACAGATGCGATGCATGATTTAGAAATGGCTTCAGAAAATATTAAAAGAACTTCATATTTAATGCTAGTTAGCAAATATTAGCGTGCTATACATGCAAACTAGCATCATCCCTGCTGAACACCAGTGTGTGAGTCATTGTGAAAACATTAGCATGAAGCTAACAGCATGTGCTGCTGCTGCATCCTCCCACCCTGCACACTCGGCCTTGTTAAACCGTAATGTCACTGGTCTTTGTGTCATTATGCTGTTTTTCTCTGCACCAGTTGAAGGGTTTAATGATGGAGCTTTTATTTACGACGCACGGCCAAATCAGATTTGCATTGGAACGTTTTCTGAAGAGTGCTTCCTCTATTTTTTTTTTCGCTATGGCAACCATGAATGGCAGAGATGAGAGCTGGCGTGGTGCTGCCCTTGCAATGATTTAGTGCCTTAGCAAATGATTAAATGATTGAAATAGTAAGCCTTGAGGTCTTTGGCTAATTGTTGAACACATATGCTGTTGCGAGGCTGTGGGTGTCACACTGCGTTAGTGAAAAAGACAATCTGAGTCACACAGCAATCTGTATGGGAAAAAGGCCTGCAGACATGCATTACCCAGCGATGGGAGTGAGTTATCATACACTGGATTAAACATGCACATGCCACCACAGCTCCTCTGGGGAAAAAAGGCGCCGGCTTAACGAGCACTGACAGCAACACACAGCAGACTTTTAGAAATGTTGCAATTTGCCAAATCTGGACGCAAAAACAAACGCCAGAGAGGCAAATGAGTCTGAGTCTACGTCGACGAGGCGGTTTGAGGCTTTTTCTTTAGCAGACCGTGCAACTATTCTCAGAAACAAGGCGGCGAGCAACAAGTCATCGCCGCACGACGGACTCGCAGTGCGTCACACACGCGACTCCTCTGCCAGCTCCATTAAAAGATTTGAATCTGTGAAACTGAGACGAAAGAGATGCCTGGTAAAAGTTAATGGAATTTTTACGAGCTCGATGGACTCGATGAGGACGCCGGTGTCCTCATCAAGCCTGGATCAATTTCTCGCAGACACATTGTAGCTTTTAGTTTATTTAACATTTAATTAAGTGCGTTTAGGGACGGTGGCAAATATTGATTGATTTTTTTTTTTTTTTCCCGTATTTGGGGGGGGAAATGGTTCACTCTGAGCCAACAGGCGGCTCATTCTCAGCTTTCAGCACGTCATTTGAACACTTAGACGTGTGATTTTTCAACATGGCAAAGTGACAAGAGCCTCACAGTCTTAAGAGCCGGTGAAAAGGTGTTTAAAAATGAACTTTATGAAAAGCCTAATGCTTTGTTCCATTTAGTGTCTTTTTTGAAAACAGGCAATTTGCTGAGCAGACATTACAAAGAAGACAATGTGCCTCCAGACAGAAAATGACAAATAACTTTTCAGTCGCCTCAGTCAGACGTGGTGACGGTGACGAAGCGAGTCATGAATTTAAAACCGAGGCCACATTCCAAACCTCTTGTGCCACCGTCTGAATTTATGTCGCCGGCTCATTCAAAGGCAACGCGGCACATGAGTCCTCCACCTAAAAAAGTCCCCCATGTCACCCTGTTAGCCAGGTGTGACGAGCTTTATCCCGCCCTGTGAAATCCATTTACAATCTTTTATGTAGTGCTAAATTTACCAAACACATCAGAACCAGATATTTCCCCAATTATGCAAATCCTGATAATCTGACTGCCTCAGTGACGAGAGAGGAGCCATTTTCAGAAACCTATAGGCAGTGAGAATTAACTCCAATTAACACCAGGTGATTAGTAATTGTCTCACCGAGATAAACTCCTGATTAAGAGCGCATCATTTACCCTGATTCTCACACACTTTGCTGGGTACAGTGGCTGGTTTTTAACATCAGCTTGCTCCCTCAAGCTCAAAGATGCTCCACTGCCACCCACTGGCCGAAAGCTGCCATCACAACATGAATCAATGCCAACTCAGGTCATGAGTATTAGAAACACTGATGTTATGTAACTATTAATTTATGCCCAAACATTTTAATGAGCTTGTACAGACTAATGGAAAGCTTTCTAAAGTGCAAATGTTCAGCTTCCTTGATTAGTGGCCTATTTTTGTGCACATTTGCATGCATGTCAATTAATTTAACAGCATTGTGCTTCTGAGAATTGTATCGCCTCACCTCATCCGTCTCACGCATGCACATCGCAGCGTGTGTGTGTAGTGTGTGTAGTGTGTGTGTGTATCCTCTCCTGTGTGCACAGCCATGACCAGAAGGTCAGACAGATGTTGTAAACACAAGCCAGTGTCTCTCGAGGATTGGCCCGCCACACGAGCGGAAAAACACGCTCTTTGCACTCGAGATAAAACGTTGCATCACCTCACATCTGAGGCTGTTGGAAGCGTGGACAGCCCCCCCCACCACCACCACCACCACCACCACCCCGCCCCCCCGCTGAGGATTTTGGCCACAGCTGAGCGACCACCTGGGAAACCATCGGTCATTGTTATGGCTGTGCGACCAATGGTGCTGCCCCATTTAAATAAATTAAACGGGGGCACAGAAAGAAAAATAAAGTGCATCATCAAATATTAAGCTGGGCTTTACAGATGCTGTGGAGACAAGGTCGTGTTTTATAAGCAGCCGGCCGCAGAGCTCGAGTCCTCTCTTCTCTCCTGATCTGGGAACTCTGCCCGAACGCTCCATTAACAACAACTACAGGCTTTTTTCAAGAAAAGACAGGAATAACTGTAAGCTCCCATGACCTGATGCCAAGATACGACATGTGTTGCTATGAAAGCACTTCACATACAGACACTAAAACCAGCTGTTCAGCATGTTGCTAAAGAAGAACATGAATAAATGATTGCTTTCTTCTCCCTGGTGTCTCGGTCAGAGGGAGACTAAGATCTCGCCTCACGGGCTTCACTCACCTCTGCTCATCTGGAGTTTTTAAGTTCACCTGTGAAGTTTCTCCCTCGTCTGCTGGAGATCAGGCTGAGAGGAGGTTACATAAGGAGGTTGGTGTTTCTGCTCAGCTGGTTGTGTGTCTCCAGAGAGTCAACACCATCAGTTTGCTGTCTGCGGTTCTGTTTGACTGTGTGTTTGAGTTGAGTGTTGTTTTACATGTATTCCACCGGCAGCCTTTCTTATGCAAAAGGCTCATTTTTGCTGGGTTTTTTTGGACTGCGGTTTGTTTTGTGTTGCTAAAAAAGTGATGGTTCAGTTTGAAAGTACGAGCCAATAAATGCAAAACTTAAATCTTGAGGAAATTACAGCGACGTGACGGGTCAATTAGCTGGGAAATGTCAAGAGGAAAAGGTCAAGTGTGTTTTTCCACAAAGAATCCATTTTCCAAAAGGACAATGTTAGCAGAATCCATGCTTGGATGAGGAGAAAGTAACCCTCATATTTACAGTTTAATAAGAAGTCAACTGCTGACTGAATTCATGCTAAATGTTAGCTGGGTTTAAAAAAAGAGTTTTAACAGGAGAATGTGAATCTGTTCTGCCAAGAAAATAACAGTAATGACCTTTTTAAGCAGTGCTTAGTAAGGATGGATCGAAATTTCCAAGCCCTCTAGTGGCTATTGGAAGTATTACATCAGGAAACTTATAACATCTCACATAGAAAACAGCTGTCTGCTCTGTTTGTGGATATTTTTCTGTAAGTTTTCTCACTACGAGTGACCTCTTTTCATTCACACAGTCATTTTATCCATCGATAATGTATAAATATGTACTCAAGCAGCTTCGGTCCGACAATATAAACACAGTGGCTGATAACACTGAAGCACACACACATATCTCTGTAAGCCTCTGTTTATCGAATCGCTGAGAAAGTTCTCCTCATCTTGAGCTGCAGATAGCAGAGTTTTACATAAATCTAATGGTCAATACGCTACTGGAATGTGAAATAGCCATAAAAGAACCAAAGCCGGGCTCTTATCTCCTGAGATTGTCACGGCTCATGCCGCGGGAACCCAAACACACATGTCTGATGAGGAAAATAAGGTTAACTGCTGCACTGAAAAGGCCAAAGAAAACCTCAAAAGATGCCGTCTTTGATTCTTGGCTTTGGTGATGTGGATCATTAACCTCAGTAATCTGTAAAATGTTTTCATCTCAGGAGCCAGATGTGATTTTACTCTAATAGATCCACGTCTCTCTCTCTCTCTGCTCTGTTTATGGCCTGATGGAGGAGCTTTGCCCTGCATCCAGCAGCAGCGGCCGACGTACCAATTACAGACTTATTTTTAAAACCCTGCTTAACCATAAAGCTTCTCGAAATAGGTCTTAAATAACAGGGTGTCGAATATCAGTAACCCAGTGGCACTGATGCAGCCGGTGTGTATCTCTGCCACCAGTTGGGCCTGACACACTCCGACAACTACATTCCCCAGAATACACCGGCTCTTGTGGATTTTAAGAGTTTGGACAGAAATCACTGAGCTCATGGTACGATTTGATGTCACGACCACATTAGGAGCAGAAAGTAGGTCAGCTGGGCTTTTTGGTCTCATCATCAGACATTTTGGTAAATGGGAGGTTTGCTCAAAATGACTCGCTTCACTTCCAGCAGACTTAAGATTTTCCTCGAGGAGAAGCCAGCTGAGATGGAAAAACAAAGCGGGAGAAAAAGAAGGCCACCCTCCTCTGTGTTGGAAAACGCTTACAGCACATGTCTTCATGCCAGAGTCAACGAAATGACGGAAAACCCCAAATTACCAGCGTGTGAATCACATTGAAGCAAACAGAGAGATAAGCAGTATCCCGTTTTGTCTACAATCTGTCTCATTACATCCAAAAATAAGTTCCCAGCAGGGTCAGCAAACATCCCTCTGGTCGTTACATAAAGAAAAAACTCAAGCTTGCAAGAGTGAAAACTACAAAGTGTACAGTTTCACCTCTCAGAAACTGGATCTCTGCTGCCTGAGGCCTGACCTCACAGTCGTGTCATCACCACTTCTGCCTTTTACATTTTCGAGTTACTTTGAAGGTTGCAAAAGCTTTTCAGTTTGTTGAAATGCAGACCCATCCATCCGTCTGACACATCCAGCGCAGAGTGCACGGCACAGCGGTTACATAACATTCAATTTACCTTGAGAAAAGTGGAATTTCATAGCATTAGAAAAAAAAAAAAAAAAAAAAAAAAAGGTACAGTTCACACCAAAAAAAAATAAAGTCTGAAATGCACAGCGGTGGTACTCACCCTGTCTGCAGCGGCAGCAGGCTTCTCAAACATCCTCTTCAGGCTATCAAGTGGGATGTCAAACCTCTCAATCCTCTTTGCAGCCTGCAGGTCCTCTCTGCAGCCCGGATCGTCTGATGCCTCTACCTGTGACCCAGGGGGACTCTGGGAAACGAAGCCTGAGGTCACCGACACACCGCTCGCCGCCTCCTCTCCATTTCCTGATTGAATTTCCATTGTTGTAGAGAAACCAAATCTCCCCCCTTTAGGCTCGCACTTGGAAGGGGAAGTCTACTGTGTGAGGGTGAATCAGAAGGGGTGAGGATGTGAGGGAGAGACGACGGGAGCCAAGAAAGGGTGAGGAATAGAGATGGAGATGCAGGAGCTACTGGGGTTCCTCTCAGTCTGGGAGGCTCTCTGGGTTGTGCAGGAACAGCCAGCGGCTGGAGGAAAGAGGAGGAGAAAAGAGTTCACAGGGGAAGTTTTTTCCTCTCTCCCCTGCCCTGTAATTACTCATGCATACACAGAAGCCTGTGTAAACTCACATGTGGGCTCAGAAAAGCAAATTGAGATATGAGTTGTAAAAGAGCAGGCAGAAGGAGTCACGACAATGAAAAGGAGAAACAGAGGCTGCAGGAGAAATAAAGTGAGGAAAGATGAGAAAAGTGGAGAAAGAAAACTCTTTAATAGCTGAAAGTAAAACTAAACATTTTAAACATGTCTGTACTTTATGACTGTTTCTTATGATATAATAACTACTTTTAAACATAGTTTTAAACCAATAACATAATACTTGACAGATGTTTGTAGGTCCGAGTTAAAACTATTCCAGAACTGCAAGTACATGGATTTATATTGTCTTATGCTCCATGGCATTAACAGTACGAATGCTTTTAAATCATATACATTTTTACACAAACTAATCATATAAAGTATGTAACCTGCATATTGATAGATTTTGTTTAGGTTCTTGTACTTAATATAACAAATTCTTTTTATGCGACTTTATACTTCTGCAGTTGCTCCACTACAATAAGATTATTGTAGTTTTACCTCAGAAATGTTTTTTTTTACAAATTAAAACTGTACCCAAAAAACACATTCACCAATTTAATATAATGCTGTGATATATGATATATAACACAAATGTGTCATACATGAACTATATATATATGTATAAACTATGGACACCTATTGCCCTGTTAGCATTAAAGCTAAGCTAATGAGCTAAAATACTGGAATAAGTTTCCTAAGTTAACAGTTAAGCTACTGCGCCTGCTAGCGTCGATATTTTTGTTAAATTAGTTATTTTTTCATTTTGAAGAAGTTATGATTGAACTAAATAATGTAGAATAGTGACCAAAAAGTCAGAGTAAAGTTAATATAATAACAGAGAATTAGAGAGAATCTGGATGAGCTACAGTGTGTACGAGCTATGAGTTAGCCCATCAGCTAGCCTTTCACCACTCTGTGGCTTGCCAACATTATATCCTGATGCAAGCATTTCATCCAAACACTGTGCTAATTTTCCTACCTTTGAGAAAGCTGTTATGATTGAGAAAATATCAATAAACTGCAGGCTTTTCTGAGCTAAAAGGCAAAAGTGATGGGTTATAAGACAAAGTAGTTTTGCTGTTTTTAGTTCAATAATGTAATTAAGTAATATGTTATAACTGTAGTGTTAAAGTACCTTTGCCAAGACTGCATACAAAATTATTTCTACATTTGTTTAATAGCAGTGCTTTGTGGTAATTTATGTGTTTATCACCTTCTTTAATTTGCAGCTGATGACAACATTAACACTTACATTTTTTTTTTTTTTTTACAGATGGGGTTTTAATTGGCTTAGAAGAGAAGAAAAAAATGGGATTTTTCAAGTGTTATTTTCACACAAAAACATCATTGGAGACAGTGAAACCACCAAAAAACTGGCAATAATCAAATCTGCTTCACTCTGTGATCAGCGGCTCAGAAGCGAACCTCTGCAGGCTTTCAGGAAGCATGTTTCGCCTCACCCATCCTGCCTTTAACACCGGGTCTGGGGGTGGGCAGGGAAAGCTCATTATCCCTGAACAAATCAAGGAAGGCCCATAACAACTAAACACATCGGCCTGCCCCGCAGTCACGATGCTGGATATATTGTCAACTTTTTCACCAGCCACACCGACGCTTCCTGAGGGGTGTTTTCCTCACTCAGCCGTGGCGAGAGAAGGGAAATTAACACGTTAGCTCTGCTTCCTCTGAGACTCCCGTTTCAGCTGTTCCTCTCTGCTCCTGCCATGTTTTAAATGTGACTCATACTGGGCCGGTGCATCCTGGAGGGAGCGCCGGTGTCAGAATATTCAGCGTTAGGCTCACGTGAGCTGATAAAGAGGAGCAGGGGGTCAAATGATGGAGAGGAGAGCGAGAGGAGCTGACAGAGGAGGCCATGACTGATTGACGGCTTAGTTACAGCATCAGGTCGAGACAAAGGCAGCGGAGTTACGAGCCGGTCAGACGCACAATAGAAACATCCTTAGAGAGGAAAGGGAGAGAAAGGAGTTAAGCAATCCACATAATCCAATCCTAATGAATGAAGGGTCATGATATATGCAGCTGATAGTACTTTGGAGGGACACACTATCACTCCATTATTACATGGGCAGATACATTATTCAGGGAGGACCAGAGGTGTGTGTGTCACTTTCAGCTGGATCCTGTGTCCATTGAAGCCACCCAGCCTGCAGCAGCTACCGACATAAACCAGGAGAAGAAAAATGTAAATGCAATTTTCCGTCTAATTATGCCTTTTGCAATTCCTATTAGGTTTTTTTTTTTAGTGTTATTTGATTTCTTTAATTAAAAAAAAAGGCAACTTTTGAGAGAAAACAGACCACTAAAGGAGACGTTGTGGACTAAAGGAGGAGGAAAGATTCTCCGTGGCATGAATTTTAATTTGTAGATGCACAAACATGCACATACGTCCTGTTTTAAGTGCTCAGCCGAGAGGGATTCAGCGTGAGAGCAAACATAAAGCCCAAAAAAGGAAGCTCGAGAGCAGCTTTCCTTTAATACAACAAGACAATATTTCAGCTGTCGTGGGGCTTCGGAAAGACTTTCTAGCTAAAGACTCACCAGGGTAAAAAGAAAAAAACTGTCTGCGTCTATTTAATAAAAAATGTTGCAGGTTCTGTGTTTGCTCTCATGCAAGTTGAATTCCTGACCAAGGACTTTATTTAGAGGAAGGACTGAAATATGATCCCCCTGATAAGATAAGACGCAACAATTCTCTTTTTATTTTGTCTACAGTGACTGAAAGAAATACGCTTCCACACAAACATGTCAAACGTTTCAGTGGACCATTGAAACGAGCTGTAAACATCCCCACTCGACATAGTTTTAAATGGCAACTACTTACAGAGCCAAAAGGTCCTTCTGGTTCCCAGGAGAAAAAAAAAAGTCTGGAAATATGAAGAACACACAGAAAAACATCTCAGGAAAAACTGCGGCCAGGAAAATCTGTCACAGCTCAACTCGCATTTTTCATTCCTGTTGGTTTGTTGATGTTATGAGATATGATGTGCTCAGAGGAAAATCTGATTTCAACATTTTTTCAGCCAGAGATCACATTAAGGGAATTAAGAGCCTAGATCGTCTCGGTACATCGTTGTTTCTTGCTTTTAGGGGTGTTTATGTCAGCTGGGTTAATTTATCAATCCTCCCTTTTGTGATTATTACGGCAAATAGCTAAAAAAGAGTCGAATCAGAACTCAGGACTCCGACTAAAGCAAAAACTTTACAGCGATAAAACACTTTTCCTGACCAGCAGCCCTCCTGTTTGCCATACGAACTCTGACCTCTGACCTCTGACCCCCAGTTTATCCAGGAGTCTAACACCAAACACCAAAATGGGCCAAAGGAAGCAGAACATATCGCACAGAGCTGTTTCTAAGCTGTGTTTTGACATCGATTTTCCACCCAGGTTCATGTCCTTTTTTTGGCAAAGAGGCAGCAGAAAAGTTCACAACAGACCTCTGACCTTCTTAGACGGTGACAAGAAACTTCCAGCAACGTGCACATCTATAGTACATACAGGAACGAGGAAAAAAAAAACACTTCTTCAGAAACTTTAAAATCCAAAATGGGAATAAAATAATCCCTGTTGAGGACAGTTTGCAGTTTATTTAAAAGATGCACAAGCAGTTTGAACCTTAAATCGCAGAGCTTTGTAGATGAATAAGAGATATTGTCCAATCAACCTTATTATACAGTACAAAGTCAGTAATGAGCACAAAATTTGCCATCAGTGATGAAGTGAAATGCACTGCGATAAACACAGTTTGACTGGTGGAGTAATGACGGGGCAGCTGACGGCACAGAATGTGTGTCATCTCTGTAATCAGGCAATCAAACCTAAATATTAATTCAACAGCAGTTTACGGTTTAGAAAAAAAACACAGACAGCCTTTAATTCTTTTCATTTATTTAATCTCTAAAGCAAAAACGCCCAAATTCAGGAGTTCATGAAACATTTACGGGACAAATCAAGATAAAAAAAATCCTGAGTACGACCTGCTTTACACACACTGTGATACTTCCTGCTTACTTTCTAGGCAGCAGTCAGTAAGGATCAGGTGACCGCTGCTCGACTCGAGTTACTGAGGTTTTACTTCCTTCCTCACCTTCAATTTTACACAACACGTCATCTGATCCAGCCAGAGGATAGGAATGCAGAGTAGTAACAGTCTGATCTCCCAATAGTGAAAACAGGAGTCCTTTAAGGTGAGGAATAAGTGCGTGAAAAATAAAATTCAAATTCTTTCTTAATAGCTGCACTAAATCTCGGAATTTTTTTAGATAAGTGAGTGCAGCTGGGGTTGTAATCCATACTGGGTAACAACCGCAGGAGACTAATATTCTCCCTCCTGTGAGGAAAGATCAAAATAACAAATCAGTTAATTCCAGGAGAAGTCTTTCGAGGGAGTTACATGGCACTGCGCAGCGATTCGGAGCTCAGAGAAGGCATTAAATCTTGATGTCTTTAGGACGGAGAGCAGGAGTGGAAGCTCTGAGATCATCCCGGGCCGTGTAGCTGCCGTGTTTGACTTGGGGCTTCGCCTGCAGTGCTCTTTAAACAGAGCAGACAGACGGGGATGCCATCTGCTCCGATGACCGGTTCTCCGCCACCTCTCCTACTCCTTCAGAGTAGGAAAAACTGACTGTCTCCTCTTTTACGCATTCGTCACAGCTGGCTGCAGCATTAATCCCTGGTTAAAAAGGGGCAATAAAACAGGGTGAAAAAGATGGGGGCTGCTGTGTGTTGGAAAGATAGAGCTTGTTGAGAGTTTACGCAGATCTTTCAACAGGCTGCCGGGTTGACACACTTAGGAAATCTCATTTACCTTGGGGTTTTATAGAGAAAATGTCCCATTCAATCTTACAAAAGAGCCTTGTATACACAGCAGGCTTTTGTGGTTAGCAAAACAAGGTCTGAGCACCTTTCATGGTCTCTGCAAGGGCGGGAATTTTTTCTATCAACAGTCTTATTGTCCTTTTTCTGTATCTAATGTGGACGATAAATGAATCATTCAAGACTAAATAAAAGAAATAAATCTAATTAAGTGCAGCTGCATTGACATTAGTCTTTAAATGAGAGTCAAATTAATGTGAAGGGTCCTTGGGTTTCCCTGATTTTCTTCCTCCATCACGTGCCTGTTCTCTGTTTCCGAAGCCAAGTCTGCCCTCTAGTGTTCACTTCCTGGAAACGCAGCATGTGCCTGTGAAAATGATGGTGATGTCGACCTTTCAGAGAAATTCAAAGAAATCGAGGCATAACGGTGGAAACGCCTGCCTCACATTTATTTAAGATGTACCATAAAAGCTCATTTATGCATAAAAAAAGCCCATTTCTGTGGATTATAGAAAACGCTTTGAATCTATATAATTAATTATAATGATATTTCATTAATTTGTATTAATTTAACAAGGATGCATGTAAGTGACAATAAATAAAGACTTGTTAATTGAATTTTTATAAATATTAAAGAAGACATTTTTGATTTGCAGCAGCACTGAAGTCACTATTGACTATATCAGACAATTAAAAACAAATTAAGTATTTCCTGTTTTTCAATACAGGAACCAAGGTTGTGCTCACTTTTGTTCAGCTGATTAAAAAGGGTCTGATTTTGTCCTCTGACAGCAGGTGGAGGCAGCTGTAATTAAATACCTGCTGTGATAGAAAACCAGTAGTTTTATGGATATTGGGGACCGGGATTAAAAATAAATTGTCTTGTAAGTCCAAGTACACCCTTTGTCACCTCACACACATTCAAACCCACTGTGCTACACCTGATTAGACCTTAGGACAGTGTGAACATGAATTAGACTGTGATTAATCTCCCTCATTCTCCTTTAGGCCTTTTTTTGCAGCAGACATTTTGACTCTTCATAGTAGGAAAGCACAAGTATAATTAATAAAGTTAACAATACCACTGTTCATTTTAAGTGTCCCAGTGAGCCATGACAGTGTGACAGCGGGCCATTAACAGAAAAAAGGAGCCGGAAACTAAAGCAGCTTAATTGAATTTAACATTATTAAACATGTACTTTCAAACAGTGACACGTCAAAATGTTAAAAAGGCTCATTGAGAACTGGTTAAACAAGGAATGGGAGACTTTATCATGCTGGAAGTGGTGAACTTCTGTAGCTGCTGAGCTAACACGCTAGTCAAAGGCAAAAAGCTGGTTTACGTAGCATGCTCACTAAGCTAGATAGCTGTCAGTTAGCAAGCCTCTTTGCATGTTGCTTCTAAGGTAAATAAGTTAAAACAATTTATTCAGAACATAAATGTATATATTTGTATTGTTTTGGTATCTCATGGAGAAAAATATATATAAATTGGTGACTTTGTTTAATCACAGGCGAAGTTCTTCCCTGTGTCAGCGAGCTCGTTGACACATTTTTTGGTGTGCAGGATCTCAACTAACTTCCTGAGAAACATATTCAGAAAGCCATATTATTCCACATCAACTGTAAACAGCAAATAAAGAATGTCTGTTTTTGCTTTCTAAGAAAAATACAGTTCAAACTAAGACTTTTGTTGCATCTTGTAAAAAACTAGGCTTCACTAGGAACACAAAGCAAACCTGCATCGCATTTAATCTCACAAACATCCGTCTCAACAGCCTCGTTTGGTTTTACATTCAGCTTTTGTGTCAAAATGTTCCCGAACTGATGTCAACAGGAGGACAATGAGTCACTGATGTTTTTATTACAGCCCAACAGAACAACATGACTGCAACCTGTGTGAGCGACACAGGTGGGCAAATTAATCTAACAGATTGATTGGTTTAAATTACCACGAGAGTCACTAATAATTCCCAAGAAAAAAGCAGCTACTTTTTGGATCTTTTCCTGCTATTTGTAAAGGGCTGAACAGCAGGATTTATTTTAAGTAGAAAAATGCCTTATCTGATGATAAAACGGTTGTTCTGTTCAAAGAGGAAATACAACAAATAGATTATATTGAAATGACGTAATACAGACCAGCTATTTGTCCCCCCGAGGTGAAGAAACTCCTTCGACCAATCATTTTCTCTCTCTCACACAAACACACACACATAACACACACTCACACACATACATTCAGGAGTCTAAGGGTCATGGAGTAGCAAGACAGCTGAGCCATTTATCTGGATCTCTGGGGAAACAATTACGCTGGACCAGGCAGCAGAGCCGGACAGGGGCTGGGAATTAATGATGGGCTTATGACTCACGCTGAAGCAAAAAAACTTGCAGTGAACGGATGGTGTCGCTGACCAAGAATCCTACGACACCCCTGCAGGTCACTGACATGCTAAATCACTGTATTTCACTGCTCTAAAAACAATCAGCAAGGTATTTTGCTGCTAAATATGCTGAAACACCACAACAAAATTATAAATCACATATAATCTCCTAAGGGTTGACTAGGTGTGTTATGAAGGCTTAAAAAATGTTATTGGCCATCTTGTGGAAAGCAAAACAATCTGTAATATTCAACTTTCACATAATACTTAACATAATGTCCCCTTATACTTTAACAGTTGTCCATTTACACACCCTGCAGATTCAGAGCAACATTAGCATTAATTTGGCGGTGAATTTCTGGCCACCTGCTAAATTGAGGTCCAATATTCATGGCAAAATTTTCGTCTCTTTGGCTGTTAAATTTCCCACTATGTTCGCGAGATATTTGCCAACTTTGTCTGCCTACCATTTGGTGCTGGAGAGTTAGTGGACGATTGGTTTTTAAGGCTCTGTTACTGGAAACAGTTTGTTTTTGGTAATCATTGCTGATTAGAGCAGTGAAAGTGGAACCACAAAAAAATCAAAACAATGAGCTAAAAGATGCTAAAATGAACTATGAACTGAGTGGAAGTGCAGAGTGTGGTGCTAAA
>JAQNCA010000021.1:3590523-3602918 GCA_029783725.1 Acanthurus tractus
ATCTTTGGTTATAACAAAAAAAACCCCTCACTTGTCACATGTTGCAAATTGATACAGAGTTAAGTGTAACAAGTACGTTTTTGAACCACATGAATTGATCCTGTTTTGACCAAACTTTCTGCCAATGTTAAGCAATCAAACGTCAGGTTCAGATCACAGACCAAAGACACTCACAGCTAAAAACCTTTTGAACCATCGCACAAAGATAAGGCTGGAAAGGAAATGGAGAAAAATAAACCGGCATTTACAAAAAATATGTCCTTTATTCTTTTGGCTTTCAAATTATAAGACCATATGAGCGGACAGTAGTCACTTCTTGCATGCAGTTCACCAAAACACTACAAGCGCAATGAGAGATGGCTACTGATTGCTTCATGGTTCGTATCTACAGATATGAGAGGGAGCGTACATGTGTTATCATCAGGTGTTAACAGTGCAGAAAGGAAAAAACAAAAATCCTAGAAAAAATGTAAAAAGAAATCCAAAGACTGGAAAAATGCACTCGTATCTACAGTAAAAATGTTATGTATAATAGACCACAAACAACCCGCAGACCCCAGTTGCACACCTGCCACACAAAGAGACGGACGCACACACACACACACACATCTTCAGTCTTACACTTGGACTTTACAAACACAGATGCACTCGACTTGCACTCGCACACTTACATGTATGACCGCCACACGTGGTTTTACATAGCAGTGGGGATAAAAAGTGCTCTTACATCAAATGTAAGTGTGATGCATACTGTGGGCCCAAATAGCTATATTATTTACAAACCGAACCACTACATTAAAACCACTCGCGTCTCAATTTAAACAACATGAACGTCATACAAACATGTGATATTATAACTTTTAAATGTGATATATTGTCGTGTTCTAGCTTGAGAGCAGTTAAAAAGATTGACATTTTCTTTTTAGTATATTTCATTAAGATATTTTTTTCTTTTTTTTACAAGAGCTCTGGGAGGTGAGGGGAGGAGGTGGGAGGGGAGGAGACACTGCACTACAACAGCGGGTGAATAGGTAGATATTAGAGTCACTTTAAAGTAACAGTTTTGATATTTTGGGAAATACAAGTCTTTGCTTTCTCACAAAGAGACGGATGAAAAGACTGATACCGTTCTTGAGGTTCTGCGTTAGCTAACTATGCTAAGCTACAGCCAGGACTGGATCAGCTTAATTTAGCTTAGCTTGAGACTGGGAGCAGGTGGAAACAGGCTCAAAAATATGCCTCAAGCTCACTAATGTGTCAACGTACTTGTTTACAACTTTAGTTACTTCTATGTGATGAAAGATCAACTTGATGAGATTTGATAAAATGCTAAAAAAAAATTTCCAACCCTCCAGTTTTGTTAAAACCGGTACATGAAATGAGCGAATAATCTGATTCTGCATACAGGAAGTGATATTGTGATACAGAGGGATTTAGTGGTGGTAACTTGACAGCTTTGTACATTATGATTTTTGGACTAATTACAAAAAAACAAGACATTATGTGAATGGGCTTAAGGGGTGCTGGTAGAAGGTCGGTTGGGCTTGAAGTGAGCCAGCTTATCTGATTTCTCCTGCTTCCAGCATTAAGCCGCGTTAGGCTAACAGCCTCGTTGCTTCATATTTAAAGGTCCAGTGTGCAGGATATTGGGGGATGAATTGGTAAAACACAGCAGAAATAGAATATAATATTCATTAAAAGAAGATGAAAAAAAGAATCTGTGTGTTTGTGTTACGAGAGAACAAGCTTTTCACATCCTCTTCCATGAGTCTGCCACTTTGCACCACTATATTTCTGACAAACAAAATCTGTAATTAATCTGTAATAAATCTGTGAAATCTGTAATTTTACCACTAGATGTCACTCAAATCCACACACTGCACCTTTATAAGACAGAGAGGGGTATCAATCTTGTGATCTGTCTCGCAGTAAAGAAAGGGGACTTAAATATTTCCCAAAATGTCAAACGATTTCATTAAACGTGTCTCATTCCTCGCATACATTCAGCTTCTCTGTATTCAGACACCTGTATTTTCTACTGAAGTGGGGAGACATCAGTCCAGATAAAAGCACAATGCAGATTTTAACAATTGCTGAAGGCACACCAGCACAATGTGTTTGTCCGTTGCCCTTCAGTGGTACGCTTTTTGTTCCAACTTCGCATACTTCAGATGGTGGTGGCGGTTTCCAGCATTGACTTTGTCTGCCCTTGGTGACTTTACAACAGTGAAAGCAGCAGACATATTCTCGCAATAATAATAATAACAATAATGACACAAAAAAGTAGAAAACATTCTTTCTCATTAAAAAAGAAACCTTGTAACCAAAAAAAAAAAAAAAATCAACCAAAAAAAAAAAAAAAAAAGAGATGCAGAGTACTTGTTAAGTCATACAGCGATTGTTAAATTCAAGACACTGGATTTATAGTAGTAGCAGCAGCACTAGCTACAGACAACTTAACAGTACACTCAAGTGTGTCAGATAGTAACAACAACCAATAGGAAAATCACAAGCGTTTTGTAGAGAGGCTCCTCCGTGTTCCAGTCAATCTCTGGCAGTGTCTGCTGGATGTTTGTTTCTGTGTCTCCCCTCTGAGAAGACCCCATGTATTCACATATAACATAACTGCTGTTGCAGGCCTACCTGGCATTCCTCATCTTCGAATAATCAACACACAAGCGTACATCTATCTACAAACTTTAGAAGCTGTAAACAAAGGTCCCTCATGTCTCTGATGCATTTTAAATTTTTTGTTCTGTTTTAAAAAGTCTACTTCTTTTTGTCTTTCAAGTCTTTCCCCTTGTTTTCTTTTTCCCTGTTTTCTTTCTCGTATTTGTCCTTGTCCGATTTCGTCACGCTGTTGTAGGAGGGCGGGGAGGCCGTGGAGGGGGTCATGTCTGTTTTGTCGGAGGTGGAGTTCTCTGTGAACTTGCTGATGACCATCACGTCCTTGTCGGGGTCCCGGATGCCCTCCTTCAGTCGCTCCTTGTACAGGGCGGAGGCTGTTTTCATGGCCCGGCAGATCATGTAGCGGCGGAAGGCTCTCTGGATGATTATGGCTGACATGTCCTCCTGCTTGCGGCGGAGGGTGGTGGTGATGGGCTCGTAGGACACCTTGGAGGGGTTAGAGGCCATGAAACGCTCCTCCATCTGCCCGCGCAGCACGTCCATTTCCCCGCCCTCGCCCAGCACTCGCTTGGTGAATGCAAACAGGATGTCAAGGCAGTGGATGCGCTCGCCGCTCACCATGGGCAGATCCATGGAGATGAGCTGGATCATATTTGGCTTGGGCATGCGCAGCGGCGGATCGAGAGCATCGGCAAAGTCTGATAGCTTGCTGTACTCCATGAACTGAGTGGCGTCGGGGTCAAAGCGCTCCCACACCTCGTAGAACATCTCGAAGTCGTCCTCGCTCAGTGGCTCAGCGCTCTCCTCTGTGGCTACGCTGAAGTTCTCCAGGATGACAGCGATGTACATGTTGACCACGATGAGGAAGCAGATGATGATGTAGCTGACGAAGAAGAAGATGCCTACTGACGGGTTGCCACAGTTGCCCCTGTAAAAGTTGCCTGGGTGCTCCATCTGGCTGTCACAGTCGGGCTCCCTCTTGTTCAGTATGGGCGACAGCAGGCCGTCCCACCCGCCCGAGGTGGTGATCTGAAACAAACAGAGCATGCTGTTCCCGAAGGTCTCGAAATTAAACATGTCATCGATTCCCCCCTCACGCTTCACATAGGCAAAGTTGGACATGCCAAAGATGGCGTAGATGAACATGACGAGGAAGAGGAGAAGGCCAATGTTGAAAAGGGCGGGGAGTGACATCATCAAGGCAAAGAGAAGCGTCCGGATGCCTTTGGCACCCTTGATAAGGCGAAGGATGCGGCCTATCCTGGCCAGACGGATCACTCGGAACAACGTTGGGGACACAAAGTACTTCTCGATGACTTCAGATAAAAACATACCTGAAAAAGCAGAGAAAAACACATTAAGAACACAATTTTGCATAAAAATTAACAGGAAAACTGAAGCATTTTGAACGTCTCCTCACCTACAATTGACAGGATCACCACCACAAAGTCAAATATATTCCAACCAATGGTGAAGTAATAGTGACGCAGAGAGATCATCTTCAGCACACACTCTCCAGTGAAGAGCACAATGAAGACGACGTTAATCCAGTAGAGGATTTTGTCCATTTCAGGCGTCTGGTCGTCCGTCTCCACCATCATGGTCACCATGTTAAGGCAGATGAGAATCATGATCACAATGTCGAAGGCCTGTTTTGTGATGCAGTCAAACACGCAGCCTTGAAAAGCATTCTGAGGGCAGAGAGGAAGACAAGGAAGAAGAGCAGCAGTTAGTTTACACCTCTGCTTGTACTTCATTAGCAATAATTGACAGAGTAGAGCCCACAGCCTGAGCAGTTAGAGTCTTACTGTCGGCCGAGGTATCGGTTTTTGTGGTTTCTTAGAGCCCAGCTTCTTCATGGCGTTGTAGTATTTCTTCTGTTCCTCTGTCATGAAGATGTCCTGACCTCCAAAGTAAAGAGGGCACAATAAAACTTGGTTATAACCATGTACTTGCAAGAAAGTATTTCTTTTACATTTAGAAAGCAATATGGAAAAAAGAGCAACCATATTATTTATTTTTTCAATGAAAAATCAGTAGAAGATTCTGCTGTAAATAAAATACATTTTTGTCTTTTAGTCGATCATTTCTGAGCCATTAAATGTGAATAACTGCTTGTTTTCTAAGGCTTTATGACAGTAAACAAACTCTTTTGAGTCTTTTGAAGATTCTTGTCTTGTTGAGGTTGATATAAAAAAGTGGTGCCTGAGACAGAGAACAGTTTATTTTGAGCAGGACATCTCTGCAGAGTAAATTAAATTTTGGAAACAATCTCCTGTTGCATTTGTGGATCTGTATTCTTCAGATTTGTCACAGTGTCTTGTCACAGTGTCTTGTCACCAAACACAGGCAGGGCACCAAAACAATCAATTTGTGATGGAAGCAGGTGTGCTATCCTGCACTTAAGGTCGGCTGGGTTAAAAAAAGAGGCAGAAAAGGGACAAAAATAGCAAAAGAATCCTGCTTGTGTAAATTTGGGGTAAATTGCTTTTCTAGCTAGAGGCTGACAAATATGCAGATGCTTTTTAGTATCAGCACTTCATTGGAGCAGGTCTGACAGCAGTCAGAGTCACTCTATTTTTAGAGGACACGTCACGTGATCACTCATCAGGACAAAAGTGTTACACCTTCAATTGTTTGTAGCGCCGTGCTGTGATTTTTTTCCTTTTTTCTCCATTTGTTTTATTCATTTTCCTCTTTTCAGACATTTAAGGAAAGGAAGGGGATCAGCACAGTCACCATGCTCTCATTAATCCAAGAAACAAATCCACCTCACTGTATCATCATGTGGGTTTGCACACATCACACCCTCAGTGCGGCTCACTGAGTGCATGATGTGTGTCTGGAGGGAGGACTGGTGTCGACACTGAACAGCCATCTGTGTGACGCTGTGGCTGTGGGGCTGCTGAACAACACCGACTGATCCAGCGTCTCAGTCCGTCAGTCAAGTCAGACTTGCCAGCCACGGCAACACACCACAAAGCCCCTCTACCCCTCCCACTCCTGAGCGTTGCCGATCCTGCTTATTTATGCTCGGTTGAATGGAGCAGATATTTCAAGACTAGTCACTGTGAAACTGCATGTGTGCATACATATATGTATGTATGGGTGTGTGTGAAGGCAGGCGGGTGTTTCACAGTGACTCATGCACACTCAGTAATCCTTGTCAGCAGCAGGTCTTCACAGTGCTTCAGATAGTCATTACTCTGTGGCTCAGTTCTTTATTTAACACAGCTGGGGGTCTGCTCCAGTGGCTATGAACCCAGACTACGTATACATTCTTGTATGCGCATCTGTGACTGTCAGCATTAATATGAACTAGCTTTTAGGACTGTCTTTGATTCCATCTTTACTTGAATTTGTTTGAATTGCTGATTTTTGCACAATTGTAATCAAATCCCAGACGACGTGCTAACTGTGCACAGTATACAGTTGCTACATCTACCAAAGGCCTTCAGTATAACATTCACTGCAGACCAGAGTCTATATTCTCTGCAACTGGTCAGAAAAATGTGTGCATATTTTAGTATTGGCATCAGACTATCTAGCTGATAAAGAAAAGTAACATATTGCATTTTCGTTCAACTCTTTGACACCTGAGCAGAGTTGCCTGTTTCTACTAAGAAATCAAAATGACAGCTTGGGGTCTCAGTTCATGTTATGACAGTAAATGTTTCTACATGCAACTTATCTTTTTCTTCTGCTGGTTGAAGTTGTCGATGATGACACCAATGAATAGGTTGAGGGTGAAGAAGGAGCCAAAGATAATGAAGATGACAAAGTAGAGGTACATGTACAGGTTCACTTCATAGTCAGGCTGGTCTTCCAACTAGAACAAATATTGAACAAGTTTAAAATTCTTCTTGGCTTTTAATAACTTGTCTGTGGCTGAGACAGAAAAGAAAAAAAGATGAGTAAAAGGTCTTTGCAGACCCACAAGTGTCTCTAATTAGCAAAAACACACTTACATTTCGAGAGTCGACGGCTGCGTACATGATGTCCATCCAGCCCTTAAATGTTGCCTGAGAGCAGATCAGAGATGTGTCAGTCTGGGTAGTGGGGGAGGGGGATCAGCTCTAATAACATTCCTCATAACCTTAATCATTTGATTTTCCCAGCATACAGGCACTGCTGCTTAGCTGTCATTTAGAGGAGCGGAGGTTGCTAATTTGTCCTTATTTTGGTACTTTATTATGTCAAAGATACAATGTGTTTTTGGCTCTGTTTCAGGGGAAAAAAAATTGCGTTTGTGAGTCATCATTTAGGTCTCATTTTCCCATTATACACCAAACTTTAACAGAACAGAGTTACCTCATTTATAACAGAAAAAACAATAAAAAAGGCAATCACACTTGAAAGGAAACTAGGAAAATTTAAGTCGACAAATTTTGTACCTGTACTACCTGATCAACTTTATTATCCTTTGAGATTACTTCTATTCGGCCTGATATTTGGGAGAACTCTTTGGGTGTCGCATCTAGGTGATAATAAGGTTGTGAAAGGAAAGTAAAACTAGTATAAACTGACTGCCTTTGTGATAAGTGACCACATATAGTTCCTGCAGAAACTGTTTTGCAGCAGTCAACAGTTTCCGTTGTGATAGGTCGCCGTTCATGCCTGCAGTGCCACCTACCGAGTGGTAATAAAACAAATCTGCACTGACATGTTTAATGACCCATTTCCTACATTAAGTGTGATTACAGGTAACATCTCACAATTTTCTTGTATTTTTCTTCTTCAGTTTAATACTAGAGGAGCTATAACACTGGCACATTTTGACATTGTGTTAGTGACATTACACATGATTTCCTACAATTGCATAAGGCTCAAACATAACAGCTGATGTGCAAAACAGTGCTTTACGAAGAAGAACAGGAAGTTCCACACTCTCTATGGAGAGCTCACAGAGGGTTTGCAGTGTCTTCACTGTGTGTGCCCGTGCAAGATGCTGTTGTTATACCTGTTATATTATTAGAAGATATGATTAAGCAGAGCTAATTTAAGATAATTGAGAATTGGTAATGTTATGAGATTTAAGCTGCAATGTAGGTCACTTTGACTGCATGTCAAAATGCAGTGTTTCACAACAACTGGACATATCACAGAATAAACAACTGATGGAAATATTTAGTAGATGAAGTGATACAGTTATCTTTTTTTCTGCTGTCTGGTTTACATATGTTCTGGTTTGGCTGTTACAGTTTTTTTTTTCAATTTAATTTGTATTTTATGTGTAAAGACCTTTTCATATGACTTAATGCCAGTATTAATTTTGCGGTGATTTGATGTTTTCTTCAGTCTCTCCTGTATTAAATCATAAATTTAAATGAAAGAGGACAAATCTAATCAGTGATAAGGTCTGCATGACAAATCTGAGCATTCCATCCGAAATACTTCGAAACACATATGCAAACAAATGCTGCTTATGTCAGTGATACTAAACTCACCACTTGCAGCAGCGCCAGATATCCAGCCCCGACATTGTCAAAGTTGATCTTGACATTCTTCCAGCGGGCACTGTCATTTACCAAGTTCAGGCAGTCTGTCATGTTGTTAACCACGTCGATGGGGAAAACCTTGTCGTCGGTGGTGTTGACGCAATAGTAGTACTTTCCTGCAAACAGGTTGACGCCCATGATGCTGAAGATGAGCCAGAAGATGAGGCAGACCAGCAGCACATTCATGATTGAGGGGATGGCCCCCAGCAGCGCATTCACCACAACCTAAAAAGGTTGCAGCACAAACAAAAACTCAGCACTCTCCTGTGGGTCAAACGTAGGCCTCTGCTTGCCAGAATAAGATGTTGGATTTAATACAAGTGGCCACTACAATCACTTAACTCTTAACCTGATTTGATTGAGCTGGGAAGATGTTTTTGAGAACAAGAGCCAAGACTGATTTAAAAATTCATAGCGCTCCTATAAATTATTCAGAGCTGTATTTAATATCTAATGTCTGCACACATAAAGCTCTTAAGACCATATGTATCTACAAAGAGAATTTAACATGACAGTTGGAAAGAAGAAGGTGGACAGGTGAAAAAGTTTACATCTCATAGGTAAAAAAGCAAAACAGAAAAAAACCTTAGAGAGGCGGGATGAAGTCACAACATTTTGTTTGACTGTAAATGAAAAAAGACACACAACAAAGAAAAAAATTACAGGTCAAAGGCACCACACAAGCAACATCAGAAAACAATGCCTCAGAACAGCTAAATACAGTAATCCATTGACACAATGTGAAGAAAGTCATGCAAATAGAAGAAGTACAGTGTTGAATTTGAAAAGGTAACTCTCTATAAGTTGAAATGAGCATGCAGTCTTAGAGTCACCTCCCCAAAAGAAATATAGAGAATATAGAAAATAAAGCTTTTTAACCAAGATCAAACATTAACCCAGAAGAAAATGAGATTCTAAAAATGAAAATAAAAAGTATAAAGCTGCATTTTTCTTCAGCAACCCTGCGCAGAAGACAAGCAGACAGCAGAAAGGTTTCTCCATTACTTTACAGAGATATCATTAGTGAAGAATGACTATAGTTCTCTATAAAAATAAATGGGCTCACAGAAAGAGCCAGCAGTGCTTAAGGTTAAAAGTGTATTTTTCTTAAAAGTCTTTTGCAATTACACTTGATTTATAGTTTAGAGTAGGACTGGAAAATTGAAACAACTCTCAGTTCTGTCAATAAAATTTCAGCAAAAGCAATGTCACTGTTAGCTTGGCATAGCATATGTGTGAACTTCTTATTAGATCTACCTACCAGCACCTCTAAAGCCAACAAAACAAATGTCACATGTTTATGCAAAGAAGGGCTTTCTGATTGCCCTGCTGTCAGTTTTTAGGCTAATTAAAGCATTTTAATGCATGTAGAGGCAGTTAGTGCTTTTCTTTTTTTTTTCAGGAATACAAGTGAACACAAAAACAGTCATACTAGCTTCCAGCTTGCTTGTGATTAGTAAGCAAATTTTTAAACGCTGTTTTTCCACATGTCCTTACCCTCATGCCCTCAAACCGAGACAGGGCCCTGAGGGGCCGGAGAGCTCGCAGGGTCCTCAGAGACTTGATGGCAGAAAGTTCAGAATATCCCAAAGCATTGGCTACAAGGCTGACAAGGGACACCTGAATGACAAGAAGAGGGAAGGTGAGAAAGGAAAAAGGTCCCACTGAGCAGTGTTTGAACAAGATAGTTATTTAGGCATTAATGATCAGTCTGCACACAATTAAAGAGTAAATGAAAAATTGAAAGTGTTAAAAAATTCATAACAGAGGTATTGTAAGTGACGCGCTATGGGCGTCACTGTTGGATGTGCGCCCCGCAATCTGCATAATTAACACCTGAGTTGAGTGCCCCGGAAGTTTATATATACACACCTTCCTACCCCCCTTTTTTCTTCCGGCTCCTCTCTGCATTCTGATCCTCCATGAACATTGTAAGTGAATTCATTTATATGTATTTTTGTTTTGAATGTATCTATGTTTGTCCATCAGTTATTGCTCGCTTGATTAAGTGCTGATTTGTGTCGGGTTAGTTGAGACCGCACGCAGCGGCAGACTGACAGGGGGAAAGGAGGACGCCAGATAAAGTTTGCACCCTTGGTGAGCGGAACGACGTGCGCTTATAATTCTTTTTATAATTTTTGATAAACGTTCAATTGAAATAAATAATATTTGTAAATGTTAGACTTATTTATGTGTAGTAATTGCTTATGTGTTTTCTAGCGAGTATTTATATTGTATCAATGCATGCCGAACAGGTGTCGATTGACTGTGTTTGTTTTCTTTTAGTTTCACGGTGATAATGGTAAACGAATAAATCCACCCGTATGGAAACTTTCTGCGTATTTCTTGGCACCAAGGGCAGCTACAGACACAATAAACGTTGCTGTTGCATACAGCATGTATCATCAGTAAAGTTAACAATTACAACGTCAAGTAACTAAAGTGCACGATTGTTATTGTTTTATCTTCTTCAGACTATGGCAAGCCCTCAAAAATTTGAGACAATTGACGACGCCGAGATAATGGCTAAGCGGCAAGCCTTCCAGCTTTTCACGGTAACTGTGTATACATAAACATATAGTACTTTGAGCATACATACATGTCTTTATAGATAAAAACATGTACATATTTATTTAATATTCCTTGTTATGTGTGTGTTCCAGTATGCATTGACGGACAGCACCCCGCCAGGCCCTTCAGTCACACAGCGTGGAGCTGGGGGACGACCTTTTTAAGTTGCCCATAAGAAAAGAGCGTCGACTCCGTGCTGTCGATAAAAGGTCTGCCTTCCAGAGTAGAGAAATACAAAAATTAACTCAGGAGAAAACACAGTTGGCGACGGAGCTTGCCCAGCTGAAAGGGGATTCAAGTGGTAAGACGTTCTGCTATAGAATATTTTATTTTGCAGAAATCACTCTTTCACACTGATGAATATTACAAATTAAGATTTTATCATCAATTTGACAGAATGTCTTTTTCCAAGTGCTCTAGTCTGTATGGTTTGAATAGAATTACTAGTCATTTTCACTTTAATTCCAGTTAAATGTGTGACTACTTATAAGTTGCATTGCATGCTACACTTTCTGTTTAGTCTCCATATGAGAAGTATTTGATTCCTTGTATGCTATTATTATGTACATAATAATAAGACAACAAAGTAACAACAACAGTAATATTGATTATATATAATCAATATTACTGTTGTTGTTACTTTGTCTTTGTTAGGTTTCTCTTCCTTTTTGTTTCTCTCTTTTTTTGTTCAGCTTCTTCTTCTTGTCCTATTTATTGTTTTTTGTTTTTCTTCTCTTTTCCCCCTCATTCTTGTTTTTGTTCTTTTGCTGCTTTTTCTGTTAAATTCCAACCCAAAAAAATGTATTTAATTATGAACTACTCTGTTTGAATATATTCAGTACAATATGTATTGTATCATTTCCTTTATTTCAACCACATTACCCTGCATGGATACAGTCTATATTTTCACATAAAATAGGTTACTGTTATATTTCAATACTGTAATAACTAGATGTTGTTCTTACAAATGTTACACATTTTTACGATCAACACAGAAGTTGTAATGACAATATCTTGTAGTGAGAATTATGACTGTGCTTCTGTTATTGTGGACAAACACTGTTTGTCCATCATTTTTGTGGTAAGATAAGATAGAATATGCGTTTATTAGTCCCACAATGGGGAAATTTGCATTGTTGCAGCAGTAAGTGGATAGTAAAAGACAGAATGTAAAAAAAAGCAGTAATAAGTATAAAGAACAATAAATAATAAGTACAAAATAAGAACAAGAAATTATATAGTATTTATTAGTGTGACTGTATGAAGTGGTAGGATACTATGAAGTGGTAGGATTATTTTAGGGTAGAGTTATGGATTGTTTTTAAAATGACTAACGTTAAATGTGTTTCCTGTACATTTTACAGAGATATCGGATGCAGATATGCTGCTGTTGCAATCTGTGGAGGACATTGGGGAATCCAGTCATGGCAGCACACCTCCTTAGCCAAAAGTTAATAGACAACACAAATTGTTACTTTTTTTTTAATATATATACAGTGTTTTATATTTTATTATTTAAAAAATGTTTTTTCTACTTCTGTTTAATGGTTGGAGTTAACTCTGTGTATTTTGAAATTATTATTGTAGTTAGTTCATAATAAGTGGTTTTCAATAAAAAGTTTGTTGTGAAAACTTTTGGTATATGTGACATGTAATTTTATGAAATTATTTGCTAAATTGGCCACATCTGAATGACTT
>JAQNCA010000021.1:3603018-3618123 GCA_029783725.1 Acanthurus tractus
CGAACAGGTGTCGATTGACTGTGTTTGTTTTCTTTTAGTTTCACGGTGATAATGGTAAACGAATAAATCCACCCGTAAGGAAACTTTCTGCGTGTTTCTAGGCACCAAGGGCAGCTACAGGTATCTTAATAAAGATGTAAGAACAACGAACAAAGAGTAGCATTCAATAAAGGAACATATGCCGACCATTACAATAAAAGATTTATTCCTATGATAAACAGAAAGCTACAGCCAGAAGAGTGTTAGCATAGCTTGGCATAATGACTGTGAACAGGGGGAAACAGCTTGCCTGAACTGGTCAAAAGCTCAGCACAATACGTTTATTGGCCTTACTGCTTTACTTTTTATACCAAAAAGTGCTGAAACTGTTTGACTGAGGAAAAAGTCCAGCAGTTGACGGATTAAACACAGAGACAGATACAACAAGCTTCAGAGGTGGCTGTCAGCTTTCATGGGAGCTAGCCTACCTGTTTACCTCTGCCTCCAGTCTTCAGTCTAAGGTAATTAATTATACACCAATGAGAACATTATTGTCAATATTATATTCCATTTCTGCCAATAGATCGCCCTCAATCCTACACACTGGTCCTTGAATGCCAGACTGGAAGCTTTATTTCCACGACAGAGTAGATAGTAAGCATACATACATCAACGATGAGGAAGTCGAGCCAGCACCAGGCATTGGTGAAGTACTTGACAAAGCCGTATGCCACCCACTTCAACAGCATTTCCAGGATGAAGACGTAGGTGAAGACCTTGTCTGCGTACTCCAGCACTGTTTTGACGGTCCTCCGCTGCTCAATGTAGATGTCCTCAAATGCCTGAGCAGAGTAGAATAACTGAGAGTGGCTGCTACTGGAAACAATGCAGTGTGGATCATGTGCATATGCAAAAGTATGAACATGAACTAGCCATGAACATAGTCTGGTAAATCCTACAGACTGACTGACAAAAGAGCAGTGCACAGAGACATATTTACACTTTGGAGTGATATAGAGCCTTTGGTTCACTTGATCTTGCCTTTGGACTGAGTGATAAAACTATGGCACCTGAAGGTAAGCATGGTAAGAAAAACAAAAACTGCCCTGGGCAGGGCTGAAATTCAAATCCTGGAGATTCTTGCTGTGGCATGTGCGGCATGAGGCAACCACTCACTCAACATGCTGTCAGTAATGCAGGCATCGTAACAAATGCAAATGCATACAGAAACACCCACTTACCAGAGCTCCGCTGCTGAGCAGGATCATGAATATGATGAAGGATTCAAACCAGTTGTGCTCCACTATGATAAAGCAGGTTTTCCTCAGTGTCCACCAGCTCTTGTACTTCGCTCCCTCTTCATTTATCTGGCAGCACTGAAACCTTCGCACACAGCCTGCAGATGTAAGGGCAGAGAGGGGACAGAGGGAAAAGACCAATGGAATTAATAAAGGATCCATGTTGACTAAAATGGATTTTAAAGTCACACCAAAACAAACCTCTCTACCTGCTCTGCTTTGTTGGTTACTTATTGGTTAATAATCATTTATTTGTTAATAATTTAGAGATATTCCAAAAAGGTAAACGCCATAAAAGCCTTAATCTTGTTTTGTTTTTGTATATAAGATTCATGAAAGACTGAAGATTTAGAACTGAACTGAAGGTGTGTCAGACTAAATGTCAGGTTACATTACAAACTCAGACAATCCCACAGACCACTTTTCTTTCTGTACTGCTGAGCATTTGTATTCAATGTCACTCAGCCACGAGTACGACACACTGGTGCTTAGCACAAGCAGTTCATGCGTTTAATCTGCGCCTTAAAAAGGGCAGAGGAAACATTTTATCTCCCACCTTTTTATGCTTTGTCCCACTTTTCATGTACCTGTCATCCTCCCTGCCTATCACCCTCATATCCCTCTCACCTTCTGTGAAGCAGGCCTCTGGGTCCAGCGACTCCTCTGGCTCAAGCTCCACAGAATCAACCCCATCTCCAGGGGGCCGAATGTCGACTGTGCTTCCCTCAGACGAACTCAGATGCTGGGGCTCTACATCAAGTTTCTGCATGGACGAGGAAGAAGATTAGAGCAAAAAATTAGGAAGCAGTTCCTGAAATGACAGAGGTTCAGTGGTTACTGGAGCCAACCTTCTGAGCTGGTTATTCTCCATTTACATGTACTTCAGTGCCACAGGCGTATACCTTAATGTTGAGACGAGGCACTGCAGTAGCTCACATAGTTGGGCTCTTACATTACAGTCATCGTCATTTTATTTCAGTATCACATGCAGCATCGATCAAATGTACCTACAGGCTTTGGTATTAAGTTTTATCTGACGATTCAAATCGATTTATGTGGCAACACATAACAAGGGGAGGTTGGCATTACAGGAATGCACTGTGGGTACGTTTGATATGACCTCAGTTCGAGGAAGAGTGCATGCAGTATTCCAGTGCATTATCAATCCAAGCCTGAAATAGTACCAAGCAGAACATGTGCTAAAGTATTTTCATGTCCACTGAAAAATGAACCCAAATCAGTTTGTCAAAAATGTATCCCTTTTTCAAAGTTGATTCTATAATTCAGCCCCACCCTCAAAGCTAGAAACCACCGAAAGAGAGACTGGTGAACATTTTCTTCAGTGACATGAAAACACATTATTTCCATTCCTTGAAAGCAGTGTACAAGCTTCTTCTGTTTGTGTTGAAGTAGACGGATAACCACATTAGCTTACCAGCAAAAACCAGTACTGTGCACTGTTTATAAGACAGCATGTGGTCTGGCATTTGAATAAGCACCCGTGCATACCCAGAAACATACATTTTACTTGCTTCTTCTCAGCAATACGCAAAACACATGTAAAGACAAGTGTTGCTGCTGTTTTCAGGTTTATTTTACTTTGTCATCCTTGCTAACTCGGAATTTTAAACCCTGGCACCAGTCCTCTCAACCCTGATAATGCAGTGATCTTTGCTGGTATATTACAACATCATCTGCATATAGTGAGACATTTTGTTATAAAGCTTCCTGTTTTGTTTTTTTTTATTATTTTTTGGGGGGTTTTTTGGGCAAACATGGTGTTAAGTGGCCTCATGTCTGATCTGTCTGGTGTGTGAAGTATAGGAACATGTCATCCTAGACAGTGCAGCAGCCCTGATTGCCGTGGGACCCAGCTAATACGGCATGGGAATGATGGAAGCATGCTGCTCACAAGTGTGTCCTTTTTTGGAGGGGTGTTTTAATCCTGTTTTTTTCATTTTCTCCTTCAGCAAGAAACGCATTTGACCTCCTCTGGATGTAGAATACATGAGGCTTTTAACTTTAACCTAACAAGCTTTATAAAGAATACTTTTTTACAAGTTTTATTATATTTGTACAAGTAGGTTGAAGAGATAGTTGCAGTGGAGCAAAAGTGGATAACACCGGCATAAATGCATGTAGAACATTAAACAATTATGCACAAGTACCATGTCTTCAAAATAAATTAAATATTGAGCTAATTTAGGATTTAGAATTTCTTCAGTTTTAATATTGAGAGAAGATGAATAAATTACTCTCATTTCGTGCATTGTCGCAAAGAATTGATAATTGATAATATAAACTGCCATATGTTATCTGTTTCGCAGCCCTGCAAAAATCGGTGTTAATTCATTGGTGTTCCAAACTTATTTCATTGGAAAGTATTCAGTAAAGAATCTTTCATCATTCCACTGTTATTTAAATATCACAGAAACAAGTACATACAAGTATTTCAAGTGTGTATGCATGGGCTATGAACCAGACAAATGAATTTTGTCAAACTACAGCAAAATTCATTCCTCCATTCCATCTCTTTTCTCCTCATTCTCCTCCACCTCCTCTCTTCCTTCATTCTCAAGCTCGAAGTATTGGATGCCAGTCAAGTCCCAAAATCAAGTCAAAACCAAGCAATGAAATTAAAAGCGAAGACCATGTTAGATGAGTTTGTCTATTAATGGAAAAAGGTGGTGTTGCTCATTCCTAATGGTTTGTAACTACAATACGGCCTGATGCTTGGATAGATTATGAAAAAAGGGGGGAGGGGGTAAAGGGAAAACTCAAAAGATTACAGCATTGAGTGTGATGCTGTATGGGACAGAGGAGGTATAAAGCAAAGGGGGTGGGGTGGGGACGGAGGGCAGACCAGGCAAAGAACGAAAATGGGCATCCATTGAAGGTATGAGAAAATATATGTTGTTTGTCTGTAAATGGCATAGGCAGTCCTCATGGTTAGTGCTATGGTACAATAAAGTGGTCTTACAATTTTCTTCTTACTGAAAACCTTGAGAGCGTCTGTGACACAGCTGCAATAACAAACGGGGGGTTAAACATGGTAAGTCAAACACACCAAATGCCAGCATACAACCTCATGTCTGCTGTCACTGCAAGGCACAGTAGGGGAAATGTTAGCCACAGAGAACAACAATTTAGATTTCACTCAAAGCATATTTGTTATTAGATGCGATGCAAGACACTCATCTCACACAACATATACACAAACAGTACACACCAAATGTTCATTTTGTAACTTCTGTTGCATAAATGACTATTTCCTTACTACGGTTTGATCAAACTCTATAAAATGAGTGAGAATTGTCTAAATGTGTCATAACTGGCACTGAGTTGTCACAATTCACCAACCCCTGGCTACAGGGTGTTAGGATCAGCAGTGACATGAGGGAGTGCTGCTTGATCCAGATATGGAGCATGTGGTGCCATAGCTCAAAATAGTCTCCTGGGCTGTTTTGAATCACAGGGAATTGGCGCCACACCCAGTGTGGCAGGTTGACACCTACAGGGAGCACAAAGTACTCTGTATGCTCAACAACATTTAATAGCACACCTCATATTTGTTGTTAGAAAGGGCAATCTTTGCCAAATAAAAATGAACCATGAATTTAAGTTGTAGAATAACTGATAAAGATTCTGACGTAAAATGATAATCTGTTTTGCTACACTATTACTGAGAAAAATATTGATTATGCTAAGATCGACTTTTTAAATATCCCCTAAAAAGGTTTGCTGGATCATAATTTAATCATAGCACAAATCAACACTGCTTCCCCTGATGCAAGGAACAGAGAATTAAGAGTCTAAGCCATGAAAACCATGTCACACTGTACACATACACATTGACATGTACACGAATGAATCTAGAAAGTGAACCTGCAACTTAGGTCAAAGGCAAAGTTGTTTCATTATTCATCATTACTCTGTCTTCTTCTGCCAGGGGCATCATGACTGAGTCTAACTCCAGAAGATTTGCACAGCATGTTGAGGGTACAAATGACTCAGCAGGTTAGTTTTTTTTAAAGCTGCTCAACTGGTGAAAACATTTTATGAAAAGGTCATCTCTATGCTAAACTTCCCTCATTCATACATTGACTGACTTGCATCAGGTGTTAACTATGAGAAAGATAAATGAGCTTGACTAGCACAGAAACTGTGACCTAGGAGCTGTGAGTCATCTAATCGAAGACTTTCATCTTACCTCTTTGCTGCCCTCCACATCTGATGAGTCGCTACTGAAATCTTCTGTGTTTAGGTTCTCAAAGTCCGACTCGCCCACAGCGATTGGCACTGTGACCGTCAGGCTGGGATTATGAATAAATGACATGTAGTCACATTCCTCCATTGGGAACTTCTCTGTAGTGTCCCCAGGAACCATGACCCCAACCCCCAGCCCTCCTCCTGGCCGTCCATTGCCCTCTCTCATGTACACCCCACTGGGGTCTTTGGTGATCTCCACTGAAGTGTGGTTGGAGATGCAGTTGCCCTTGCCATTGCTGTGCAGTTCATCCAGGGGTTTGCTCTCTTCAGCCAGACCAGAGCCCTTACCGCTCCTACTGAAGCAGATACTCTGGATGAAAAGCCTCATGTTGGTTTTGACAAATGCGATCCCACGTTGGATTCGGCCGACTGCAATCTGCAGATTGTTCATCTCGCTGTCATCATCAGTTGCGGCCAGGTTGTCAGCACTGAATGAGCTCAAGAGGAGAGCCAGGAAAAGGTTCAGAACCTGGAAAAGAGTGTACATCAGGCAGGAAAAGTGAATTGCTCCTGACCTAATAACTTGTAAACAAAGTGTTAAGGCTTCAAATTAAAAATACATGTAAAAAGGATTGTGAAATTATTGTCATAACCTTAATGGTGCTCTCCAGATTATAAAAAGAAAAAAAAACAAAGAGTCCCATACCACCAGATTTCCAATAACCATGACCATCATGAAGACAATCAGGCACATGCTCTGTCCAGCCACCTCCATGCAGTCCCACATGGTCTCAATCCACTCTCCGCACAGCACCCGGAACACGATGAGGAAGGAGTGGAAGAAGTCGTGCATGTGCCAGCGAGGCAGCTCACAATCGTCAGAAATCTTGCAGACACACTCTTTGTAGCTCTTGCCGAACAGCTGCATGCCCACCACAGCAAAGATGAAGACAATGATGGCCAGCACCAGAGTCAAGTTCCCCAGAGCACCCACTGAGTTACCGATGATCTTGATCAGCATGTTCAAAGTGGGCCATGACTTGGCCAGTTTGAAGACCCTCAGCTGTTTCAAAATAAAAATAAAAGCAATGAGATTTCCTGGAATTATTTTGGAAAAATTCAATTTGAAGGATGAAAAAAATATTTACCTGCATATGAAATTATATTTTATTTTAAAATGACATTTTAAGTTTGTTTAAAATTTTTTGAAGTACATTTTCAACCATAAAGTGTGTACAGACTGCAATGCAATGTTTAGCTTAGATAAGCTCAAAGTTTAGGCTAATCTAAGCCAACCACCCGCTAGCTCTGCAATTTTTTTGAGAGCCAAATATGAGATTGGTATCAAGCTTATCTAACTCTCAACAAAAAAGCAAGAACATTTCCTAAATGTCAAACCATTGTTCAAAAAGTAGACCAAATTTTATTATGCTATTGTAGTGTTTATTAGCTTGTCATGAACTAAATAGTCTGTAGTTCATTTTTAAAGTGTAAAAGATGACGGTGACCTCAAAGAAACTAAAGCACCACAGCAGCAGTCGAAGAAAGTCAGTCAAATGAGCAGAAAAAACCCCCACAATGTCCCACTACAGCCACAATAACAGTCAATGAGGCCTTTTACATACAACACAAAAGGTCCCATTACATTATTACCTCATACATAAAATGAATGTTACTAAGAGAGCCATTATAGTCTGACCTCAGAGGCACAGGTACATCTTAACTTTGCCCATGTGAAAAGCAGACAATTTGTGTATTCAGCTTCTCTATTCAGACATTACTTAGACTGCACTCTTACCAATCTGAAGGACCTGAGCACAGACAGGCCTTCCACATTGGCCAAGCCGAGCTCCATCAGACTCAGACTAACAATGATGCCATCAAAGATGTTCCAGCCCTCCTGGAAGTAATAGTAGGGATCCAGGGCGATGATCTTGAAGCACATTTCCGCTGTGAAGATGCCTGTAAACACCTAATAACAAAAGGGAGGAAATTCTAGTTTTAAACCTGAATTTGCATCTTGACAGACACCTTAGATTCATGCATTTGTTTTGTCCTGTTTGTAAGCATGTTGCACAGTACTTGCCAGGTTTCCGACTGAGAGAACATCATTAAATTCGTTTGTCATGGGGTAATGCTCCATGGCCATGAAAAGGGTGTTAAGGACGATGCAAATTGTGATGGCCAGATCCACAAACGGGTCCATAACAATCAAGTTGACTATCTCCTTGATTTTCAGCCATGCGGGACAGCAATCCCAGATCAGACAGGTGTTGGCGAATCTGTACCAGCAAGGGGGACATTTCTGTCTCGACTCTTCAAGCTCTGGAAAAGGAGAAATTATCACATTCTTATTAACTGCGGAAGCTGTTTACAAGTTTACTCCAGAACTAGGGGGTCATGGTGTGAAGTGCAAGACAAGAAGAAAATAATATTAGAGGACCAGGATATACTGCCTGATCTTCACCTTCCATGGTGTTAGTGAGGATACTGGCCACACTCATGGCTCTCTGTCTGGCCCCTGGTTCATCTAAATAATCCATGGATGGCTGGAGGAAACCTGACCGGCGTTTCTTCAGCTCAGTGTCTGTAGTTGTGCCCTAGAGAATAATACATTAAAATTAAATGAAATCTCAGATATTTTAGCAGTTTTTAGCACAAAGAAAAAAAAGCACAGAACTTGCCAAGTGAAAACACCTGCAAGGATGTACAAGGCCTTCAAATAAAGCATCTGGTAATGATCTGGATTATTCTTTTTGTTTTTTAAACCCATAGCAAAACCAAAACTAAGTAAACTATTGAGATACGCAGTAAGAAACTTTAAAATTTGGTCCTCTTGTCCTGTTGGGTTTGTTTACAAGAAAAAAAAAAAATCAACCTAATCTTTTAAGGATGAAACAATATCTACAACGACAGACTTTGATTTCAGAATGCACCACAGCAGGATTTGCTTCACCTGGTAACAATCTCTCTGGTGATGGACAACACCAAAAAAACTCATATCATTCATGTATCAACATAAGGACAGAGGGACATGAGCAGGGTATAAACTTAAGTGGGTCAAAAGGGGGGAAATGAAGTAGTAAAGTCACCTCAGGCAGCAGGAGACCTACAGGGGAGGTTGTCACAGAAGTTCCACCAACCAGCGACACCACACCATTGCAGTCTACAGCACAGTGCATCTTGCCGTTGGCTGGCAGCATGACCCGTGGCGCCCCAAGGCTGGTTTGGCTAACAGCACTGCAGCGGCGCTCAAGGCGGCGGGGCAAAAACAATGAGCCCCTCCGGCTGTCGCTCTCCTCGAAAGTGCTGTGCTCGTCATCTGCGAAGTCGTTTTCGGAGCCCATGTCTCGTGCACGTACTCGAAAGCTGAACAGGCTGGCACGGCTGTTCCTCCGAGGTGAGAAGAGGGAACCCCGGACACTGAGGAGAGACTGAATGAGAGGGAGAGAGAAAGAGAGAAAGTGAATTTGGGGTTAGAGAATAAGGGAGACACAGCCTTGAATAAAGGACTGGGAGGTTACAGAAGAGACACGAAATACCACCTTTGGGCCTTGTGATATGGAGAGAAGAGAGGTAAGTTGTGACATAGAGCAGGAAGGTATGAGACAGAAACAAAGGGAAAGGTGGGATGATGTAAAACAAAAAATAAGACAAATATGCCTCACAAATGTAAAGTGCAGGGGCCACTAGGGACTTTGCACTGATATTTACCAACTTTATTTTTCTGATAATTTATTAACACAAGACAATCACCATTAATTTATAATCATTGTTGATGCATCTTGAAGTTTGACTCTAAAGTCTGTATGCTAAATGTGGAGCCTTATCCAGCTTCAAATTAGCTTAGCCTGGCACAAGACTAGACACAAGAGGAAGCAGTTATTCTGGCTCAGTCTGAGGGCGCCAGCACCTCCAAGACTAATAAATCAAAATAACATATCTTGATTTTTAAAAAACAAAGTGTTTGATTCCTCTGCTTACAGCGAGCTCTGGCTTCCTTTTGAAAGGATATTTATTTGAGTGGCATCATCTCATCTTATTCTTTTTGAATGAATGTACACTTTAATAGTTGCAAATTATTATTTTTTTTCATGGCAGCTTTTTGTACTTAACATCATTGGCATGATTAGACATGTCTGAAATGAGTGAAAAGACCAGTTTCGGTCAAAATGCCCCTTTGGCCAGCGAGAAAAGCATTCACCTGGTTGGGTGAGGAGCATCTCTTCTCATAAGAAAGCCTGTTGGCATCAATGGAGAAGCGGAAGCTGGATCTCTTGATGCTGTCCTCGGACTCAGACTTGTGGAACTTGTCTCGGCCCCCCCTCTCCTCCTCCTCCTCCCGTTGCTTCCTTTTCTTCCGCCTGTTGCGCCTCTCCTTCGCACTTTTCGAGCTGAGCTTAGACGTCCCTGAGGAGGACTCGGAGGTGGGGCCCCCTCTCCCGCTGTACTCTCCGCTCTCCATGGCTGCTGCCGCGGCAACCTGCCAGCCAATCAGAGCACAATCACAGTTGTCATGGCGACCCCGTGCCTGTCTCAGAGGCTCTCACAGACTGGAGAGCAGGAGAAAGCCTGGCAGCTGAGAGCAGCAGCATGAAGAGCCGAATAAGCCTCAGACGCCTTCTAAAAATGGACGCCTGAATGTTTTCATGCAAACCAAAACATTTTCCAACTGAAGCAATGCAAAGAAAATACAATATCAGAGGCACAAATGTTCTTACATCTCTCCTATTATAATATGATTTACTCTCATTTGCATGTACAGATATATTGTTTCATATTAGGTTTTTTTCCATGTGCTTTCTCATTTAAGGACTTTTGAGGGGCCAGGAAAGGGAATGCGAGTAAATAAACCTGATGTTTTACAAAAAAAATATTATGTCTCCTCCTACAACGCTGCCAAAAATATCAAGGACTCTCTACAAACAGTAATTTAACAGTCCAGGGATATAGTACCCTCTCATGATTCCTTTTGTTTATCTTTTATCTTTGTTCTATTGGAGAGAACTGCCTGTGTCCCCAGATACATGCAACACCATAGCATGAGGATTTAAGACTGTCATGGCAATCTCAGCACAACAACAAAGATCTGAGTGTGCACAAGCCTGATAAGACAGTGTTAATCTTGGCAAAATAGCTACTGAAGGATCAAGCAGATGTGGAAACACAAATCAAGACAGCAGAACAGAGGACAAGCTAACAGACCATCCAAGAATGAGGATGGAAAAAAAGAATACTGTAGAGTATTAATCCATTAAGTAAAAAGGGAAACATTGGTTTTGAATTATACAAAAAGGTACACTTACCATAAAGCAGAGATTCTCGAAATTTCAACTATTAAATACTTTTAGCTCACTTTTTTGAATGTTATTCCAAAGCCAAATATCTCCATTATTTTACACTGGCCAACAATATGTAGATTTTAGCTCAGCATCACACAGATTTGTAATCCTGTTTGTCTGTTTCTTTTTATCTAAAGTATATGTATGTGGATGTATATTTCTAACAAAATCAGAGCAAGTTGAGCTACTCCACAATGTTTCCATGAACCCCTTGGTTCCTGCAGAACTGGTCTTGGTGGGGTTGAAGTACCCCCTGATTGGAAATCACCGCTGTATATCGCCAATCAGTGACATTTAATGCTGTGTAGCAGGACAGAAATAGACCGTCTGGCTCTGTCGTCACAAGCTTCAAAATAACTGGTTGGCAGCCCAGGAACACAAGGTACGGTTTTCCCTTGATAATGAGCCTCTAATCCAGATGGCACACAGCTAATTGAACCAGCAGTCAGAGGTATATCAAGAATATTTCCACTGTATGACATTTGACTTGAAATTTTGTGCAAATCTGCTAATTTTTCTGTCTGTAAGTCGACCAAGGACTCCTGAGCCCTGAAGGAGCAGCAGAGGGGTGTCAGTCATCCAGGACAGTAAATCCCTTGGTTGCCCAGGGCAACGCTACTTTTGGCAGCTGGCTGTGGGCTTAAAGCTCAAGAATCAACAGAGTATCCCTAATTACATAAAAAGAGATTCTCCCAGCCACACGAACAGTCAACGAACCCTTTTATCCAACAATTTTGTTTTCAAATTAAATGTTGGAGATGATCATCCTAATAAAAACAGACATCTTTCATCTGATAGCTTTAATTCTACTGGAATACGAATGGAGAAAAGATGAATGTCCTGCCTGTGCCTCCTCCTGCTGTCTCTTCAGCTGCTCCAGCATGGCTTGAAACTCCTCCTCTTTTTGCTGAGCCTCCTCGATGGTTGCCTGGTTCTGCTCATCATAAGCCATGGCCACCACAGCCAAAATCAGGTTGACCAGGTAAAAGGAGCCCAGGAAGATCACCAGCACGAAGAAGATCATGTAGGGTTTTCCTGCTGCACGCAAAGTCTGATGGATCGATGAAAGACCGGAGGGGGGAAGAAGTTGTTGAGAACTTATTAGAAAACAGGGCTATTTTATGAGAGCAAAAGAGGCATGTGATCATGTTTTCTGTCCTCCATCTTTTTTTGTGGTTTAACGAAAATAATACATAGTGTTCGGCTGTGGTCATCCCATTGTTTGGTGACTTTGCAAATGTCAAGTTGCTGCATTGTACTGCTGCAGTACAAAACAAAAGACAAAGACAAAAACCCCTTACATAACAGGCCTAGTCTGTAATTACAGAATGACACACCCCTTTGAAAAAACTCAAACTAACAGGATGTGTTTGCTCAGATATTGACTGATTGAAGGTGAGCCTTTCGAATGTTTTTAACGCTACAATACTACAGATGTATATTAGGATAAGATATGCTAACAATAATCTGCAAAGCTCACCGTCACCAACCTTTACACATTTAAATGACAATAAATATGACAAAAAGACAGCAAGTTTCAGTCTTTAATGACCATAAGTGAGTCACAGAAATCCTGCTGAGTTTTACCAACCTGCTGGTAGAGGTTTTCCCAGTAGTCCTGAGTCATGAGTCGGAACAGGGAGAGGAACGCCCAGCTGAAGGTATCAAAGCTGGTGTAGCCATAGTCTGGGTTTCTGCCAGCTTTGACACAAACAAAGCCCTCTGGACAGAGCCTGTCAAGACACACAGGTGTTATCAAGTTTGAGAAATCAGTATTATTACATTAAAAGTGACATTCCAGAAACACATATTGCTCAGTAGTACAAATGCACAGTTTGTTACATGCCGTTTAATGTTCATATACAGACATGGCAGTCTGACTTCGTTTAAAAATGAGCCAGCAAACTTGGAAAAGATGTATAATTAATTAGAAATGACTGTAATTAATAATGTTTTTGTTTATAGGCACCTGATGTTGTTTTCTTCTCAGCTTGTAGCTTCGACCAGCCAGAGTGTTTGTATTTCATTCTTGCTATAATAAATGCTGGGAGCTATTCTTGTTCCAATTCTAAGTGGCTGCAATCCAGGAACGTGCTAGTACTTTACACTCATAAATTATGACTAAAGCATGATCATTTGCTTTGTTTTAGCACTGATATGTGCAAATCTTGTATCATACAAATATTTGGGGGTTGTGGCACCTGGTATTTATGCACCTGACACCTTCAGGAGGAGCACCTGATGATGGTTTTAAAACCAAGTTTTAAAACATCTTTTTTCTTTGATATATTACTTCAATTTTAACTTAAATCAATTTACTTCCCTTTGCCACCCTACACAACATGGGAGGAGTTTCAGCCCTTGCAAAAACACATTAAATTAAGTGCACCCATAGTTAACCAGCAGCCTAGATTCCTGCAATGCCTCAGCGTGGTGAAGAGTGTCGACACTAATTGTGTATGCTCAGCTTTGTGGTGCATCTAATTGGCCATATAAATAAAACATGCCAAGCCTTACCCAGCGCCACTGCCATTCCCACAGAGCAGAGCATCCCTGCGGCCAGGGAGGTAATAGTAATTACCTAGAGGAGAGGGGAGACAGAGGAACATCACAAGCATGAGGCAGCGGATATGAAGAAATTGAAAAGATCAATCAGGGAACAGAGGAACTAAAATGCACCCTGTGGGTCTCTCTTCAGTTTTTGTTTGTTGTGTGATATTGTACAGTGGATGGAAGACAGAGACAAAGGTGGTGATTTGTTTTTAACACCCAACCTCCACATTAGTCATCAGCTGGGTGACTTTTGAAGCAGTATGTCTTCAATTAACGCTTAACTTCAACAAAATAACAATCACATTAGATTTAAAAAAAACAAAACAAAAACAAAACACAAACAGTCGTGAATTCCATCAAGATGCCAGACTTTAAAACGTCTATGCAATTTTAATGAGCCCTGGCTTCCTTTCTTCTTTCTCTTTGGCATCAGCTTATCATGTAGCTGGTGCACGTCTCCTCAATATCCTGCTGGCGGCCAATGACTCACCCTCTTCTAACACTTGGGCTGCTCATGCCACACAGTTGGGCTATGGGAGAGTGATGGAGGGTAGTGAGGGGGTGAAAGTAGAGGGTGTTATTGTTGTGGCGATTATCTGCCACATTGGCCGCATTCTCCCACCAGCTCTTGTTAGAGAGCTCAGCCCCTGCTCCCAGCCACTGCTGTCACTCTTTATCACGGCAGCCAGCCAGCTTGCCTGACCTCCCCCACAAAACCACCGCCGCCGCCACCACCACTCTGACCCATCTCTGCATGTGAAGTAGTGAGTATCTGACTCGGGCTGTCTTGGTCGGATGCTAACTTGACCCCAGTTAACCTGTTTGTTTGCCTGGCAGACATGCAACAGCACTTTCACTTGGCTTACTCTCATCACTGCTGTACTCCGTCCAGTTGAACTCTGTGGAGTTCTGCATAAACGTGGTGTTGAATAGGGTGTCCTCTGAGGTGGTGTTACTGCTGTTGGTGCCGTTAACTGGCATACGCACACACTTCTGCCTCAGGTTTCCCATGAAGAGCTGGAGGCCGATGAGGGCAAAGACGCTGAGGCAGAATACGGTGAGAATCATGACATCGGACAGCTTTTTTACCGACTGGATCAGTGCGCCAACGATGGTCTTCAAGCCTAAACAAAAGAGAGGGCACGGGGGAGGGAGGAGGACATTGCAGAATGATTACTGGCTGCTAATCACAGCCACAAGCTTTTATAAAGAAGAAGCTGCTAATAAGAGCATAGAGTAGCAAGCAGCATGGGGGATCTGCAGTGGGAGTTCCTGTATGACGTGTGCAGTCATACAGGAACCAGGCTGACACAGATCACTGCTTATTATGAATAAACCACAAGAGAAAGTTATGTGTTTATGATGCAATGTTGTTGTTCTCTGGTAAAATGATCATTTATGAATGATGTCTTAGCTTGTTTGCATCATAGGTTTTTAAACTAATAAACTGAAGAATAATTGTGGTAATTAATGTCTCTCCTCGCAACCAGTCCCATTACTTATCTAAAACCATTTTTGTATTGCTGTTTGTAAAGTGTGAGGAAACAACCTGCACAACCAAATGACAGGATAGTTTGATTTTTTCAAAAACACACCTGTTTGCTTTCTTGCTAAGCGTTAGATAAGAATATTGATAAAACTTTTATGTCTGTAGAAGCGAGTGTTTTTTTTTAAAGCTAAGCTTAGCATTAGAGCAGGACGCAGGCAGAAACAGTCAGTCTGGC
>JAQNCA010000021.1:3713117-3725887 GCA_029783725.1 Acanthurus tractus
TGTTGCCATTTCACAAGCTATTAATAACCTTGTAAAGCCTAGCTATCTTGCATTGTCGAGTAAAATCTTTCCTTAATAGCTCACAGAGTCCAAAAAATGGGCAACAGGGGAGAAACTGCACAACAAAACCAGGAAACACAAACTGATTTCAAGTTGCTGCAGCTTAGTTTCATGAAGTTTTCCTCTTCGTGCACATTTAAGATGCTGTTTGGGCCACATTTCTTTGCTATAATATCTTTATTTAGTTAAACAGATCCATTTCCCATGTCAGCGTTACTTACTGGAAGTGATCACTTCATCCCACATTCACCACTTCACCCCATAAGTCTGCAGGGTCTGCACTATAAAAATGGGACTTTATTATCATGTTAGTTCTGGGCCAAGGTCAAGTACTCGAGGACACAGTTGTCAGTCCTTGTTCAACAGTGGTGTCCAGTGATTGGATTACCAAATGGAAGATTACTAAATGCACCATTAAATTACATGTGAAGTTGGATATTTCTGCAGCATAATCAAGAGAGGCGAGGCAGAGCGAGCGATGGAGCGAGTCTGCAAAAGCCTCCAAGACGAGACGCTGTGAAAGATGTCCAGCAACTGTGGCTCCTAAATTAGTGTGTGTGTTTGTAAGAGTGTGTGTTTTATTGTTGAGGGTGGTGGTGGTGGTGATGGTGGTGGGGGGGCTTTGCCACGTGTCTACCACCAAACCAGCATATTGCTTCTGGCTACAGATCACACGTAGCTGGAGAATACAACGCCGAGAATCCTGAGAGCGGCCCAACTTTTAAAGCCCTTCAAAATGTTTTATTCACTCCTCCATGACACAGTTCAACAATGACATTATTTATTTAACATTATTTCATTTTATTTTTTTTTGTTCACACTGCGTCGGGATTACAAAGCAGAAACAAAGTGTGCCTGCCAGTTATTTGAGGAAAAAAGACAAACTACATCCTCTTTTAGATTTTTTTTTTTTTTTAGAACGTATTAACATTGATTTTAATATTAAAAAAGCACATAACAGTGTAATAGTGGATACAAACCAGGCTGCTGCTGCTGAAGGATGTTGTGAGATCTTTATTTGGCCTAAAGCCTTATTCCCCTTATTTTGCCCAGTCTCTCCTGCTTGTAATTTTACCCTTGAAATACTGTCCTTTTATAGCGCCGCTTCCACTTAATATATTCTCAATATTAAAGGAGCCTCCCAGCTAATACAAAACTTTCCTCCGCTCGCCTCTTTGTCTGAGGCGTTCCCTGCTCGATACACTGGGAGGGTGACAGGCTTGCCAGCCCCTGCTAGACTCCCCTCGGCTAAAATGTTGTAAATTAACACAATTAGCAGATCGCCATTCTGCTAATTAGCCACTGGCGTCTGCCGAGAGATGGCTAGAGAGGAGAATCAGAGAGGAAATAGGAGTCTGGGGATTCCCCCCCTCCCTCCCTATGTTGTTACCAAACAAACACAGGGCCTCGGAAAAGAGAGCAAGAGAGTGTGAATGTGTATGTGTTTGTGCCTGCATGCTTTTCCCTGTGTACGTCTGTGTTTGCAGTGGCATAAATGGATGAGAGGAAGGGAAGATTTGCTCCTCCATGAATGGATTTTATTGTGCATGCCTGCTTTTACTCACACAAGCACAAAAACACACACACACACACACACACACACACACGCATAAACCAATCCTGAAGCAGGCATTGCTCACTAGACCCCCAACTGTGGATCTCTACATGCAAGCGCTGCCAGTCAATAAGTCGGAGGAAGCAGCCTAAATGACACCGATATTATCCTTTATTTGTGTGCACTAAGTCAAATCAAACGGGGTTCAATCTGCCGTGCGGCTGCTGTGATTACGCCCCGTCCAGCCTTTGATAGCGCCACAGCTTTGATAGTGAGACAACGATGGAGTCGCTGTGTGACTGTGTCAGTGTTTGCAGATGGCATTGGCTGGGATTAAAGGAAACAGTGGCTCTCCAGCCTCCTGAGGCAATAAAGGGGAGAGCCAGGTGAGTGTGTCTGAGATGAGATGGAGCAAGGAGGGGAGGGGAGGGGAGAGGAGAGGAGGGGAGGCGAAGCAAGCACAGAGGGAGCAAATAAGAGGAGGGGTGGCCGCGAAGAAAGAGCATAAAGGGAATGAAAAGGAGAGATATATATCGAAATAGATGGAGTCAGAATAAAAGGAGTTGAAGAGAAATAAAGGAGGATCTAGCAGGAGGGGAGGTGGAAAATGGACGACAGAAAAAAGCATAGAGGAGAGACTGAGAGGAAAGACAAGGCAGCGGGGAGGCATAAAGAAGAGAGGCAGACAGAAAGGTAAAGAGAACGGCAGAGAGAGAGGTCAAGGTGGAGCTGTGCAGACAGGAACTAAGCTTGAGACACAATGTGTTGTAATTCATTGCTTGCTACAGCTACTGTGTGTGCGTGCCTGTGTTTGTCCGTCTGGGTCAGTGGATGTGTGCTTATGTGAGTGTGTGTGTGTGTGTGTGTGTGTGTGTGTGTGTGTGTGTGCACGTCAGCACGCCTGCTCGCCGCCATCCTCCGTTTTTTTTTTTTTTTTTTTTTTTTTTTTTTTAAACGCCTGTGTGTCTGAGCACGATTTGTGTGTGTTTGTGTGTGTTCGATGAAAGCGCCACAAGCAGAGGGGGGTGGGTGTGTATGGGTGTCTGTGTGTGTGTGTTGCTTTGTGGCACTCAGCGAGGCGCATTTTCAAACCCATCTCCAGCCACCTCAGATGAGCCGAGGATTATAGAGTGACCCTCAATGCCTCTGTCTTATTGGTCTGGCCGGGGTGCATTAGGCTGCCGTAACCAGCCATCCCACCATCCCTCTGTACTGCACTATATCTGCACACACACACACACACACACACACACACTCTCTGTCCTTTTTATGATCTCTGGAAATTAACATTTCATGGGTAGTTGTGCCCAAATCCCTCGCATGATGTGTATCAGGAAGAAAAACTAGATAAAAATAAAAACAAAGGGTATCGTACCAAAACATGGCTCCTGATGAATATCACCTTTTTAATTGGCCACCTCTTTTCTAGGCAATTTGAAGGTGTTGTCATTTTAATAACTGCTAATAATTGTAGCATCTGTGTTGACGAGCGTTGTGTTTGTGTCTCCGTGTCTCTCAGGCTTAAAGATGCAGTGGACCCCAGAGCACAGCCAGTGGGCCGAACAGCATTTTGACATCTCCTCCACCACGCGCTCGCCAGCCCACAAGGCCGAGGCCTACAGGGCGGTGCCCGGCCACCTGCAGCGCTCGGCCACCTACCAGTACGCCTGGGCCAATGACGACATCTCGGCCCTCACGGCCTCCAACCTGCTCAAGAAGTATGCCGAGAAGTATTCCGGCATCCTGGAGATGCCGGGCTCCTATTCTGAGGCCCCCGGGGTCCCGGGAGTGATGAACGGCAGGAAAGGAGAATCCGAGCCCTGGCAGGATGGTGTCTATCCCATGAGCTGCATCCCAGAGGGGGTTTCCGTGAGAAAAGGAGGGGTGGCGGCAGCTTCAGAGGTGGTGTCGGGCATGTGCAGCTCCCCGGGCTTGGCCTCCAGCACCCTGAGCGAGCCGAGCTACTCCAGCAGCAGCTGTGGGAGCCACACTGCCACCGCCCTCCACTCCTCCTCCATGCCCTCTCAGGAATATGGCCCCGCGTACAGCAGCTCCTACCTGCACAGTAGTTACAGCTCCCAGTCTGCCCCCACCCCTGCACTTCCCTCCCCACTGCACAGCTCTGGGCTCCTGCAGCCGCCCCCTCCACCACCCTCCCACCCCACTTTAGTCCCAGCTTACAACGGAGGCTCCCCAAACTTGTCTAGTTATAATTACCCCCCAGCAGGCTACCCAGCTCAGAGCTCAGTCGGGCCGGGATACAGCCCAGGAGGAGCGCCCCCTCCCTCCTCATACCTCCCCTCAGGCATTGCTGCACCTACACCCCTCCCTCCCTCCTCTGCTTTACCTGGATACCCATACCAGAGCCACAACCTGACCCCAATTGCCCCCACCCCTCTCAACAGTAGCTCCTCCAACTCGCTGAAAAGGAAAGCCTTTTACATGACAGGCCAAGGAGAGATAGACTCCGCTTACGGTAACTTTGGCTACAGCCAGGCCCGGAGCTCAGCCGAGAGCCCCATGTACAGGATAGCAGACAGCAGCAGCGCAAACGGAGGCTCCAACAGCGCCGGCGGTGGATTTGACAGAAGTGCTGAAAAGTCGTCTTTACCGTTTAATCCTCAAAAGCAGTCCACGATGTCTTCAGAGCAGCAGCAGAGGAAGTACAGCAGCCAGGCGACAGGTGGGCCCTTGACACCCCCGGCCTATGTCTCCTCCACCCTGGGGGGTTCCCGCTCAGCAGATTCCCTTGTCAGCTTCACCTCCCCTTCTCTCAGTGAGCAAGGTGCTGATGACCACCGTCTCCACCTGTCTCACTCGGCGCCAGGGCCTACCTCTTCCTCGTCCACTTCCTCCTCCCGCCCCGCTGAAGAGCAACTAAAAACCAGTGACCCTCACCTCCTCGACATGGTTACCTCTGAAATCGTTCAGCAGGGGCCCCCAGTGGATTGGAGTGACATTGCAGGACTAGAACTGGCCAAGGCAACCCTGAAGGAGGAGGTCCTGTGGCCCATTCTGCGCCCGGACATGTTTAGCAGTTTGGGACCGGCCCCGCGTTGTGTTTTGCTGTTTGGCCCCAGGGGCAGTGGCAGGACGTTGCTGGGTCGCTGCCTGGCCAGCCAGCTCGGTGCGCCGTTCCTTCAGCTCAGCGGCTCCACGTTGGCCACCAAGTGGCTGGCAGACGGAGAAAAGATCATCCGAGCATCCTTCCTGGTGGCTCGCTGCCGACAGCCGTCAGTACTGTTCATCAGCGAGGTGGACATGCTGCTGTCGGCCCACCTCAGTGAGGAGAGTCCCATCAACCGCCTGAAGGGGGAGCTGCTCGCCCAGTTGGACTCACTTCTCATGGGCTCAGGCGAGGACGGAGGCAACCAAGTTTTGGTGGTTTGCTCGACAAGTAGACCACAGGACATGGACGAAGGGCTGCGCAGGTACTTTTCCCGGAGGGTCCTCGTGCCCCTGCCGGACAGCTCGGCCCGGCACCAGATCGTGAACCAGCTCCTGGCTCAGTCTCAGCACAAGTACTGCCTGAGCGAGGAGGAACTGGCGCTGCTGGTTCAGCGTACCGAGGGTTTCTCCGGACTGGACCTGGCCAGACTCTGCCAGGAGGCCCTCGTTGGTCTGTTACATGTCTCTGCACAGGGCATGGACATGACAGGTATGATGCCCAGGGGACAGGTCAGGCCCCTCGCCTACCAGGACTTTGAGAGTGTCTTTTGTAAATTCCAAGCCAGTATATCGCAGAAAGAGATTGACACGTACACTGAGTGGAACAAAATGTTCGGCTGCAGCCAGTGAAACGAGAGAATCCGCCCTTGAGAAAAAAAGAGGCATCCACAATTCCTCCCCTCAGGGCAGAAGCATTGTGCTGGAGGGAAAGGCACACAGACGGCCAACACAAGCCCACTGAGTTCTCACAAGCAGGTTTTAGACGCACTGAGAGACCTGGTTTGATGAGACAACTGGCAGTTTTGCAGTTAATGAGCACGAGGTTTTAATTTGAATGCGAGACACTCGAGGAAGCCGGGCATTGTTTACACATTGCAAGCAAGTTGGCTTCGGAGGAGACGCCCCAGTGTCTGTGTATATATACCTTTATGTTCTTGTTCTTGAGATTTTAGTTGGCTATCCAAGTGCCTGAAGTGGTGCTTTCTGATTTCCTTTTTTTGTTTATTTGCCTCACAATCTCCATTCATGGCATGAGCTGATGATTATAGAGCTTTAAAACTTCAGCAGCGAGTCTGAAAAACAGAGATTGACGGCAGTCGGCGTCGACATCGGCGGCCAATCGGTCTTTATCGTCTTGCTAAGAGCAGTTACCCATCGGGGCGGCAGTAGTCTGGGCCCTGACTCACACTCATCGCTCCTGATCCTGTGTCTGCAAAACGAAACAAACGTAACAAACAAAACTCAGGAAAGCGTTTGTGAATTGTACAGTACCTCAAGATGTTTCGACGAAAAAAGCACTAAGATCCGACAGGCGAAATCCAAGGCGGTTCGGCAGATTAGCGAAGCAGTGTTAGGTGTACCTCAACTGGCTAGGATACATAGCAAAGAGGTGACGATGAATGTACCAGATTTGTTCTGGATTGACGGAACATTATTAATAGTGAGCGTAAACACATTATTTGTTTTTGTTCCTCACAGCAGGTGCTTTCGTTGCCTGTTTCTACTTGACCAATTCTGAAGCTTTTTCTCCATCGCTCTCTTAAAAGAGTTTGAAAAACCGCGTTGCCCCGCTTTGTTGTTTCGGGGGGTTTTAAGAGACGGGCAGGTGTCGGGGTGGTGGGAGTTGTATATTTATCAAAACAACCATAATCGACATTGTTCCTACGATGTGATCTAGGCTATATGATGAGGCTGCATGGAGGCTCCATCAGTTTGTCAGCTAACTTCTGCGCAAAATATCAGCTCATCGTTCACATGTTGTCTGACGAAGATGAACTGGATGCTTAAAACACCTCCAAAAAGATCTGAAAGAATTGTTTGACATTTTGGAAAGTACACTTTTGTGCTTTTTTTAACCTGAGTTGAATGAGACGATCTAGTTAGTTACCTCAGCCTGGCAGCTATAATGTGACTGTCAGAAGGTAACCAAATGTTTTTTTGTGTTTTGCTTTGCTGGTTCCTGTGAAAACTAAAGCATAAAGATAGAAGTTTGTAGTCTTACCGGGGGGGGTTTAAGTGTTGCTAAGCTAACAGGCTAACAAGCCATAGCCTTGTATTGATTGGACAGATATGAGTACCCAGATTAAATCAGAGTGATATCAAAGACCGTTTATTATTTCTCCGTACATGGACCATGAATGAAGTCTGGTTAGATGGTTTTTAGCTGTATTGGACGTCAGTCAGCAGCTCATCTGTTGTATTTAAGGAAAATCTGCTTTTATAAAACAGGAACAAAGGTTAGCTAGTTCCAGATGTTCAGCTGTATTTGAACTGGATCAGGTGTAGAAAGGAAACCAAGACCTGTGATTAAAATAAGGGCATTCAAGGTCATTTATCCAGTTTATGCATTTCTATAAATAAAGAAATCAAAAGTAAATGAGCATTTTTGCCATAGAAATTCTGACTGATTAATATCTCTGTAATACAGTTAATATAATCATTATTGTGGCCATGTTATTGTCCAACCAGCAGACACACAGACAGTCAGCAGAACTGTAAAAAGCACTATTTTAATCAACTTATAATCCAAAAAAAAAAGGATTTAAATCAAATATTCAAGCAATTCAAGCCCCTTTTTTCTCATCTGTAACTGTTTTGTCAGTTTTATTTTTCTCGATGTCTCCACAGATGACATGTACCATGTGATCTTAATCAGTCGATTGAAAAGCTCCGTAACTCGAGTGAGGACTTCTGGCTTTGGTCGTAAATCCTTCACACCTTCGGTTATCTGTCACCCATTGTATTGCATTGGAATGTATTTTTGTCTCCTCTTTGTCGCCGTCCTTTTCGCTCATGGAGCACTGAAAATAGTTTAATGTGCGTGCACTGAAGCATTTGTGTGTGTGTGTGAGAGACACCGTTTTGTTGAAATGTGTCGATGCCACTGGCAGCGCTTGATTTGTTTCGTTTTTGTCCGTCTGATATTTAATCCTGACGCAGATTTCATTCGTCTGAACAGATGATCAGTTTAAGGTTGTATGTTTTTTACATATTTTTTGAATATGATATCAGTGTTAAAGCAGGAGCTACGCTCTGTACATGCAGGCCCTCTCCGTCGTCGCTGTCTTCGGTCAAGGCAGCATCAGTGCACCACCTGACGTGCGGTGGTGGGTGGGGTGGTGGGGTGGGGGGGTAAAAAGTTCTGCTGAGCGTCAGCAAAATTGACGGAAAGGAAAGACAGCCAGGCGGTGTGGCGGCAGCACAAGGGGGAAGGCAGAGTGGTCCGTCAGAAAGAGAAAAAAAAAAAAAAAAAAAACACCCTCAAAACAATCTGAACCAGAATTCCTTCTGTCAGCAAATCCTCCGGAGAGAGCGAGAGAGTCCCTTTAGACCGGAAAACCGACTAATGCACTTCAGAGCACACATCAACAGCACAGGCGTCCTCTCTCCTCAGCTGACGAACAAACGACTTGAAACACGCCGGTCAACGCTACGCTTGTTTGTTCCGCGTCTCGTGGTCCTTCTTCTGTGTCTTGACCATTTTATTTTTTTTTTCTAAATGTTTAAAAATCTAGCTTTTCTTCTTTTTGTTCCCTTTTGTTTTCTTTCTTTTGGAAATCTTTCCTTATAAAGTTCTTCTTTAAAGCATTTCTACCTCATGGCTACAAAAAAAAAAAAAAAGAAACAAACAAAAACACACACGTGGTATTTTATTTACGTCTTTCCAAATGTCAGACATTTGTGAAAAATGAATAAAAAAAAAAAATAGAAAAAAAAGAACAAAAAAAAAAGAAGTGGAGTGATTAAGACCATGAAGTTTTTGCGCAGTCTACCTCAGATGACTGTACTTAAAAACATTTAGCTGATGGTGCAACCGCAGGCTGCAGCATAGCCTAGTGTGTGTGTGTGTGTGTGCGTGCGTGCGTGTGTGCGTGCGTGCGTGTGTGTGTCTCTGTCACCGTGTGTCAGATCCAAGTTATAGGCAAAACACACACACACACCTGATGACACTGACGTCAAAACAAAACAGGCTCACAAGCGACCTGTGAGGAGGGACGGTTTGGGGGCGGGGGGGTCGACCTGACGGCGACCTGGAAATGTATAATCCAATACATTTGCTTTAATCTTTTGTGAACTACTGTGGTCGTGCGCGTGTGAATGTGTATATACGTGGGCACACTCTTCTTTTTTTTATTTAGTGTGTTGAATTTTATAAATTGTTAGTATATATAACACACTTGCACAACTTTAAACCAGAGTGTAACGTGTTTCTGTTGTACATACCTATACATACAATACAAAAATGCACCACTTGTTTATATGTGTGAATATGTTGCCATACTTGCAGTCAACTTAAATGTATTTTCATGTAATCTTAGGTACAAGCAGCAACAAACGATTCATTAAAGACATTTTCTTGGGAGAGTATTTCTTGTACTGTTTCTGTTTTTATTGTCACCAGTCACCAAAGGCTCCGAGAAAAAGATTAATAACAGAATTTATTTATCAGTAGGATGAAAAAATATGTATTGTCCTGCCAAAAAATAGCCCAGCTGAAAAATCGCCTTAATGAGCCTTGAGTTAGTCACCCCTGTGTGCAATTATAAAATCATCGGTGTTGCGCAGGAAGCCGGCGCTGTCGCTTCTCTCATTAAAATGTAACAATTCATTTCTCTTGCTGTGGTAAGAGTGGCAAGACCAAAACATTAAAGCATTAATTATCTTCCTCCATCGCAAAGAATTTGGATTACGTGAGTACTATTAATGAAAATGATGTGCATTTGTACATTTCCAAGGTATCATTATATAGCTGGTGGCGAGGTGTGGGAAGCTGCTGTATAGCCTCTATAATTATCCGTGAAAACTCAAACGCTTCACAAGAGGTTAGAGAGCATCGAGGGCGGCTGTTTTTCTTTATTTTTCCACTTTGAAACATGCTATAGCCGTGATCAGAAATAATTCATGACAGAAGCTTCTTATTGTCCATCAGATATCAGGCAGGTAAATGTAGTGTTTCTCTTCCAGATTTGGAGATTGGAAGACGAGCAGCGAGAAGAAGAGATGAGATTATTTTTGCTCACCTTTTCCTTTCTTTTTTTTTGCTCTGAGCCTCATAAATACTGTAGCAGCGAGCTGCTCTGTAAACCGCCTGTATTCACAAAGCTGCAGTCGGTCTCGGCTCGACGCAGCAGGGGGAGTGATACAGGAATTATTATCGACAAACTGACCCGAGAGTTTTGATCCAAATCAGGTTGCAGCAGCAAGACCTTCAAGGAAAGTCCTTGTAGCATTTCTGAAACCTGAAAGCTGTACATGCTTTTTAACACTGTGTTATAGAGCTGTAACGAATGGTTATTTGGTTACATGGTCATCATCCAATAATCTGCAGATTACTAATGAACTGATTATTTATTATGTCTTTAAAATGTAAAAAAAAAATACTCAAAAACTTTCTTTGAGAGTCTAAAGTGATGTATTTTGTGCGACCAGCAGTTTAAACTCCAAACACTCCTCATTTCACATCATAAATGACAAGAAAAGAGCAAATTCTTACTTTTAAGAAGCTAAAATAAGCAAATATTTGACATTTTCCTTGAAAATGGACTCAAACAATTAGTTGATTATTACAACAGTTGGTCTCCTCTGTGATGAGGAGTGTGTGAGCTGATGCATGTGTGTGTATGTGTGTGTGTGTGTGCGCACCCAGAGGTTATCAGCCACACCACCCATGTGTCCTCTGCACCGCAAAGGGTCCCCTCACTCCATAAGCTTCGCCTCACACCTCTGCTCACTCTTTGCACGACAATTAAAATATGCTAAGTGATCATTTTCCTTAAGTAGTCTTAAATGTGCAATCCATTCAAATACGAGAGGAAATTGCCCGCAGCTCGCAGAAAAAACCAGAGGTGGTTGAACAGGGGGGTAAAGAAGGAATAAATTATGCAAATAACACAAAGGACTTTACCACTTGAAAGCCTAATTTTCCTATAATCAGCACACTGTCGCCTAATATTTTTTCCCCATCTCTTATTAAAAGTGACTGTTCTTTTGCCGATCATCAGATGGCTCTATCTGTCACTGGTCTGTGAAATGACTGCAGCCTGCCAGACTAAATGCTAAAGCATTTTGCTGGAGCTTTTAGATGATGGTCACATTCCCACACAAGTAATTATGCGTCGGAGAGTCCAGAAATAAGGTTTAATTATACAGTAATCGTCTGTGATGGACACTAGGAAGTGGTGAGTACCGCCAGACTGCAATCCATCAATGACAAACCTCTGGCCAGTTTTAATTCCTCCTCATTTGCATCCTAACCTCCACACCAAGTTGCGCAAACGCTGTTAAATGTTAATAGGACCTGTCTCGCCACTCAAAATGAATGCTTAAGCCATTTTTTAGTCACTTTTCTCCCCCCTCCTCCTCCTCCCTCCTCCCTCCTTCCCTCCCTCCCTCCTCCTCCGATGCCACCACTCACTCTTGTTTCATCTCTTGTCCTCTCTTTATCCAGCCGCCTCTATAACCCGCTCCCTTTCTTTTCCCTTTTTCTTTTTTTTTTCCCTTTTTATTACTTTTCCAACGCCGTCGTCTCCGTGCCTTCCTCTCCTTTCCTGTCATCCTCCCTCCAATCGTTCACTCCTCGCCGCCCCACCTCCCCCTCGCCTCCCCACCCTACCTCCACCCCACCCCACCCCCCCCTCGCAGGCCTCGCCGTGGAGGAGGCACAGAGCGGTCACTGATGCACTAATTGGGAGCAACACTTACAGTTTTATCTCCCCCCACCACTAATAGCGGGTCTGCACTGGAAGCAACTCACCTCGGGATGAGGAGTGGATGGATGAGCTGGAGGTAGGAGGAGGTGGTGTGGAGGTGGAGGAGGTGGTGGAGGAGGGGGGGGGGGGGGGTTGTTACTGGTCGAGGCCTTGAATGAGAAATTCCTCCATGCACGCCGCGGCGCAGACTCAGTGTGAGATTGGGCCCTGAAGCCATCATGGTTAATCCATATCCCGCAGGACCTCGGACTCAATTCCCTGCTTCATTAATTGAAAACGATGGCCTTTTTTTTTTTTTTTTTTTTTCTTTCTTTTTTTTGTGGTGGTGTGAGTGAATAAAACAAGGAGCCATTTATGAAACAAAAAAAAAAAAAAAGCATTTTGTCTGGTTTTTTGTTCCTGAAGTAGCTGCAATCTCATTATGCCTCTGTGCTGCATTTCAAAATGTGCTATCATCTTTGTCTTGATTGTCTCCCAGCGTCGGGAGAGATAAATACACACGCCGCTTTGCTGTGCTGATGCCAGGACTGTTTTTCACTGAATCATTTGAAGTCTTATCAGCCTTTATGGAAATAAAGCCTTTGCCTAATAAACTGTTCCACAGGCTTTGGAAGAGTAGCACATAAACACCTTTTTTCTCCCGACAACGCCATCATTAGCGCATCTTGTTCAATGCTTTACACATAATTGGAATCAACATCTATTGTTCGTGTTCTTGACCTTCCACTTGTTTTCCAGCAGACACTCAGAAACATTGTATTACTGCTGAGAGGGAATCTTAACTAGGAGAACACATGCTAAGTGCCTTTGCTTTGTTTTATCAGGGGCGCATTGCCTCACTTTGAATATAACTTGAAAACCCATACTTTTCTGATTTAATGATTAAAATCCCAATGTGCGTTCGAAGGCACAATTGAAATTAATTGTATTGTCTGTTTTCGATCCCGTGTTGACACATCTGTCCATGAGGGCCAGATGTGGGGAAAATGGACCCACTTATTACAGTAAACTAAGGATATTGATAACCTTAGACTTCTACAAAGTAAAGTTATTGGAAATTGGTGGAAGAAGTTCATTCATATTGAACATTTACACACTGAAATATCAAAAACAGCTGTACTGATGTTATATGGTGTGTTTAGATCATCCCAACTTGTTTCCACTGTGGTTGAGGTCATTTTATCCCCAGTTTCTGTCCATGAGGGCAAAAAATTACTGTGAACAAGTTTTTTAAAAACACTAATTTGTCTTTCAACATTTATGTTTGTGTATTACAT
>JAQNCA010000021.1:3826918-3846539 GCA_029783725.1 Acanthurus tractus
AACCCTGAACTTAACCCCTAAAAATGAATTCATACATCATTTGAGTGGAGACGCTTAAATCTTTGTGATGCCTTAAAGTACAAATACCCAACCTCCAGTCACACTACATACTGTATTACAATCATTTTATTACTAAAACTGTAATCGAGGTTGCAGTTACTTGAAATCTATTACTAGACCTTCACAGTTTACAGATAAAGGCACATTTGTGATGAATAAAATTCCCAGTGCATTAAAGCTTTTAGATCACATCAGGTAGGTTTTGTCTTGAGAAATCCTGACACACAGGAAGCAGCAGTTGTTAAGTGCTGTAACTGGCTCAACGGTCCACTCTGTGGCTTCTCTCCCAGCTCTAATGTACGCCAGCATCTTTGGGAATGTGTCCGCCATCATCCAGAGGTTGTATTCAGGTACGGCCAGGTATCACCTCCAGATGCTACGGGTCAAAGAATTTATCCGCTTCCACCAGATCCCGAACCCGCTGAGACAGAGGCTGGAGGAGTACTTCCAACACGCCTGGACGTACACCAACGGCATCGACATGAACATGGTACGAGGGCGCGTGTGTTCGCACCGGTGTGTCTTTTGTGTAGCTCAAAATTTAACTTTAGGTTTGTTGTTGCTTTCTTCTGTTGCTTCTTCTCTCCCTCCAATATCATTTGTGTGAGTTGGAACCATTTCTGCCCAGTTTCTTGTCCCCCCCCTTCCCCCAGAACAAGTGCTCTTACCACATCGAGAAGCAATCTCGCTATGTCACTGGCATAGTATAATGTTTTCATCCCGATTATACTGTGCAATGTTCAGTCATAGCCACAAGTGAGATGAAAGCCACAGTTCCTGTTAACACAGACAGCAACTGTGGCTTTCCTCATCATGATACTGTTCATGGTACTTATATAAGTTTGTCTCTTCCATGTCTGCCTCATGTCAAATGGAATGACCCCACCACTCTGGTAAGAGCAGGAGGTACATGTGTTAACACAACTAATGTTGATATGAATGTTCCTCAGTGGTAGAGCTTCATCTAGCTGTGTCTGATACCAGTGGTGCTCTTAGCCTTTAGCCTTGTGTGCAGATAGAATTCAAGTCTCAATATGCGATTGTTTAATCAATGTCCGAAAACATGCATGTTATTGGAGGACATGTTCCCTCACAGCGTCTTATCTGTACATACATGGACTCATACTGTAAACACGTGCTGTGATGCCACATCATAGATGGATTTACAGTATCTATTTGTGCATGCAAGTTACTACAGACCACACACACACACAGAGCACTGAAAGTTTCTCGCAGGCCGGGTAGACTTGCACGTGGCCTGCCTTGAGGTTCCCCTTTTTTTGCATGAAATCTGTGTATTCAAAACACAACCCCATGATATTCATCTGGTACCAGAGACAGAGTGAATCACGCCTATGAGAGTGGGCACAGCCTCGCCGGCCGCTGCCAGGTTTCCCTCCTACCGTGGGAGGCCTGGCTGCACGCTCCGCGGTGGCACCTGCGCTTGCCAAATGTTGTTCAGTCTTTCCTTTCCAAATCTACTGATCAGTTTTTGTTCAAGGCAAACAACAAATAATAAAAAAAAAAAAAACCTGTAAGAGCAAGAAAAAAAACAGTTCAGGCTACATTTCTTCTTGCTGTGCTCGTGTCATAAGCGCATTGCATTTTGTGTGTAAATGACAAAGATAAGAAATATGTTTTTCCTTGTTTCGACTGTCCCTCACATGTCCTTGAAGCCCCTCCCCCCCTCGCCCTTCAGTGTCTGTTATGGTGTTAAAGTTTGATAATGTGGCTCTTCACAGTCAGTACTCGTTGGATCATTTAGTTGTTTTGTCAGTGGTCACTGTATCTTTGTCTTTGAAGGGTAAGTGTATAAAAAGTCTATTTTTTATGCATCAAAAATGCCCTCCCTGAAAATGGCAAATTTATAGAAATGTGTCATTTAATATTAAATCTCATTCTATTTTTTAACAGTCTCCCAGGCTAACTCGGATTGGAAGGAATGCTTGACCGTCTGTAACATTTCTTTCTGTTTTTTTAACTAAATAGCAGATTTGAATACTGAGGAATCTCACATGTTCAAGTTGTGCTTCATAGAGTAGTTTCATCATCATCATGAAGGCAGTGAAACTCTGAAAAATGTGCAAACTATAACAAATAGAGAGGAGACATGACAAATCTTGAATCTTTGCTGTGTTTTGCTGACATTTATCTGCAGCTTCTCAGTCTCTAAATGTTTTGTCTTGTCTCTCGTCTGCTGCTAAAGCTGTTGAAAGGCTCGGTGAAGAAGAAGAAAGCTCGCGAATTGTAGCTCTGCGTTAAAAAATAGACACTGCAGGCTGTTGTAACTGCGTGGTGTGAAAGGTTTTGAGAAGAAGGAAAGAACACAAGTGGCAATTGTATCAAAATTCTCTGGAAATCCGGTCAATTTGACCTGCACCTTCACCCCCCCAAACCAAAGTTCAACACCACACCATGAATCTCTGCACAAAACACACAACTTTCACATCACGTCTGACCACAATCATGTCTGCTTTGACCCCGTGTGTCACTCTCAGGTCCTGAAGGGTTTCCCAGAGTGCCTGCAGGCGGATATCTGCCTCCACCTCAACAAGAACCTCCTCCAGGGCTGTAAGGCGTTTCGCGGAGCCACCAAGGGCTGCCTGCGGGCCCTCGCCATGAGGTTTAAGACCACCCACGCACCTCCTGGAGACACATTAGTCCACGGCGGAGACGTGCTCACTGCGCTCTACTTTGTCTCCCGCGGCTCCATCGAGATCCTCAAAGATGACGTCGTGGTGGCCATTCTGGGTGAGTTTACCGTGCACCTCAGGAGCGGCGTGGTTCAGTAGGTCATCATGGATTAGAATGACCTCATGACTCCATCAACACTTTACTGTTTCACATCTTAATTAACTGCCCCGTGAGGTTAATGTCAGCACTTCTATATGCACTAAGAAATCAATGACATTTTCCAAACCAGCCGGAATTGCAGAAAGCTTGTCTCCTTCTTCACAAAGTCTGATGCTTTTAATCTCTTTGTAACACAAAAATCATCATCAGCTGCTTTTGAGGGACAATTTACTTCATGTTTCGCCTTGTTTACTGAATCTAAACCTCCAAAGTCCCGAACATCAGATCATCCACCCATCAATGGACTGAATAACTGTAACCTCGGCACTTTTTTTTCCACTGCACATGCAAACGTTTAAAAAGGCATCAATTAGTTTGTCTGGCTGTAGACCACCAGGATCTGATGAAGCAAGGCATGTCAGTGCAAAGCAACCACACAAGTGATGTAGAAACTCAGTGACACTCATTCAGCGTTTCCGCACACAAAACGTCTAAACATTTCCAATTAGCTCAGTCGGTTCTGCTGCCGAGTCGGTACGCAGCCTGAAAAAACACTTCAAAAGCAGCCGCAGAAGAGCACGTCTGATAGTCCTGTCATTCCAGCCTGGTGAGCTCTGCCTGAACTCGCCCCCATTAGTGCAGACGCGGGTGGGCCAACTAAATGAAGATGGCTCTGTTGTGCTGTGATATGGCTGGGTTGGCAGCTGAGATCCCTGTTGGGTGTGTTGTAATAACTCACTTCAAAGAACATTGTGATTGCCGCCGCCGCCGCCGCATCACAGTCGTGCCTCAGATGAAGAGAAAGAGAGAGAGAGAGAGAGAGAGGGCAGAGAAGAGTGGGGGAGGACACACGGTGGGACGAGGGTAACGGAGGAGGATCTGCGCTGATGAAAAAGAGAGAGCATGATTGCTTTCAAATAGAGATGGATGACAATGGAGGCAGGAAGGGATGGAGAGCCGTGCGAGTGGGCGAGGCAGGAGGAAAAGACAAGTGATGGGACAGAAAGAAGAGAAGAGTCAAAAAAAAAGGAGGAAGATTAAGGAATTTAGGAGGGAAGTGAAGTGTCAGAAGGAGGAAGAAGGTTAGGAGGAGTTTCATGTGGTTGTCAGTGTGGCGTGATGCAGCGCTTGATGACAGGAGCCGCTGAGCCACACGGTTTTATCGGCAGCATCCAAATGTAATCTCTGTAAATCTCTGCATTTCCCTCCCTCTTCTTCTCATCCCAGCCCCCAGCAGGTGTATCCCACTAAGCCTTTCATGCATTAGTTTCTCCTTTTAAACCTGTTTTTACGCAGCCAATAAGGTTCGGCTGAAAACAGGTGACATAATAGGGTCATGATGAGCAAGAAGCACGGAGGTTGAGGTTGAAGGTTACACACAACTCAGCACTTCTGCTCTGCTACGGCAAGAAAACCCCTCATTACTCCGTTTTCATGCTCATACACCACTGTCATATGAGCATGTGCTGTTGTACACTGCACTACACATGCTGGGCTCACAGCAGGTGGAAATAATTACATATAAAGTGTCTGAATTTACAAAGCTGAGAACAAGACAAGAGGACTTCTGCAAACACAATGAGGCTAAATACAAAGAAGTGCTTATATTAAAAAATATTATTAGTGTAGTGTAGATAATCTAATTGATATACTGTGTGGAATATGTACATAAAGAACCAGCAAAATAAGAGAAAAAAGTTTTTTAAGTCAATTGATTTACTTCCAGATTAACTTTGACAGAACAGTTTTTATTTGATCATAGGGAGTTCATTTTAAATTGTCACTTTTCAGGGGCTAATTGGCTAAATCTGGTAGCAATTTGTGATCTTACTAACTTTAAAGAAAGGAAGGATGTGATTGGCCAAAAGATAAGGGTGATGACAAAATCACTGCCATTAAAAGTGGCACTGTTAAATAAAAAAGAGGAAGCCGAGTTTAATAAATTACAAAAAAAGGAATAAAATGTGACACAAAATAAAACTGTGAAAAAGGGGAAATGCCAGAAAATCTTGATTACAAAAATTAAAATATAGTCTCATAAAACTCCGTCTGACTCACTGGGTGTAGACTGTGGGTGTAAGTCTGCCATTTGGCGCCTTTTTCTTCCCTTTTTCGCTCTCTGTGTGCTGTTATTTTGCAAGGGCATCATCGCTGCATCCTGGTTTTAGCACTGCCCAGATTGATTGTAGCTGATTTAAAGAAATACAGACATGCCAAAGCACTTTTTCCCGTCCGACACAATGATAACAGGTGCAGTCAGACTTTCCCCAGCACTGATGCAGAACTGTGGAGAAAGTTTTGATATCTTAACATATAGTGACGTAAGAATGATTAATAAGAAATAAATGGTGAAATGTTGTACCATTAAAAACAACTGGATATATTTTACTTAATTAATAGTTGATCAATTCTGTGTTTTAATGAGGGTTTAATTTAGTTTCATAATTATGTATAATTTTAGACCCTTTGCAGCTCTGTAATCCCTGACTCTGACAGATACTCGGCCGAAGCTGCACGCTGAACCCCGTGGCCATCCCATGTAGGTCATTACTCACTGCACAGACACAGGAATGTTTGGCCTGTGTGACTTACAAGCGGCATTGTGTAAATCCTTTTTTAGATGACTGCGATGCCCTTTGGCCTCTTTCACATCCGCACGCTTATCTGCCAGGTGGCCGGTCTCTTTGTAGGTCATCACACACTGTACTGTTCATTTACATGCAACCAGACAAGCTCCAAAGTTCCTCCTTGCCAAGAATAGAAAGAGGATTATGTCCTCAGTTAGCAAACAGGAGTCACTTACTTATATTTAATTACTCTTCCTCTTCCTCCTCTGTAGGTAAGAACGACATTTTTGGTGAGATGATCCACCTGTTCGCCAAGCCGGGGAAGTCGTGCGCGGACGTGCGAGCGCTGAGCTACTGCGACCTCCACACCATCCAGAGGGAGGAGATTCTGGAGGTGCTGGACATGTATCCAGAGTTCGCCGACCACTTCCTCACAAACCTGGAGCTGACCTTTGACCTCCGAGATGAAAACTCAAAGGTAATCTGCAACAGAGGTGCCACAGCTGGTCAGCGTGGATTAAAAACTTTTACTTAAAAACAATCTGCTTTACTTCAAAGCCAGAAAGCTCCAAGTGGAGACCATTAACTCAAAACAAACCATCTGTTCCTTGCACCACATCTCTGCCACGACTACTTCAGTTGGATAAATGGATTTTTTTATTAATACTCCTCAGTGCTTCGATTTATCTACAGTTCTGGGAATGGAAGCACAAGGGCTAATCAGAGGTTTGCTGGAAGACAACAGATACAGTAGAGAGTATCAGTCAAGCTCTGAGGCTGCGGTGCACTGAGGACATGAAGGAGGCTGTAATTGTGATGGATTGAGTGCAGCAGAAAGACGCAGAAGGCCGGTGGCATTATGTGGACGAGAATCCACATTAATCAGTTGTTTTATTTATCCTTTAACACAGAACGGAAAGTGCACTTTGTGTTGGACGTCTGTTATTTATTTAGAGAATTGGAAAGAAGAGACAAGAGGAGAGACATGAGAAGGTTCTGGTAGGATTACATCAAGAACAAGACTGGAAGGAGTTTATGTTGCTTTAGATTAAGAAATGTCAGGTTTAAATGGAGAAAGTGGAGCAGCCATGTCATTGTTTAGACACACCTTATAACTTTTTCTTCATATATACGAGTATAAATATGTGCTATGGCTCAATCTGATCATTTATTGTCCCTTTACAGACGAGCAAGCAAGGAGCTGATTCTAACGAAGACGACGTCCAATGTCCAAGACGGGTTTCCTACAGGAGGAAATCCTCCACAGGTCTGCTTACACCTCCACCGCTGCTGAGCTTTCAAATCATAAATCTGTGTTGTGTTTTTTTAATTCAGGACACTGTTTTTGTTCAGCGCATCATTGTTTATTCAGATTCAGGGAGCAACATCTCAGTCCCTCTGCAGCTCCGACAGAGTACAAGACAAGCTTTGCAAAACAAGACCTCGGGGTTAATGCTCCACCAGAGACACGAGAGAGGAGACAAAGCACTTAAAGCTTTTTGAACAGGAAAAGTCTGTATGACACACGTCTCTCTCCCTCTACCCAAACGCTAATTGTCTGCTTTACAGCTGGGAAACATTTTCAGCTAATTGTGTTGGCACTCTGGATTGAGCCACTGATGGTGTTATAAAACATTGGGTATTCATAAGGATGAAAATGGTGTTTTAAACATGATTTTAATTACAAAATTACCAACCAGTTAGAGCTTTTTTTTATCAGATTGGACGGTTTTTAATGTGACGATTTTAAAATGAAGGTTACAGTGTTTTCACATTTAGATTAGAGCCTGGTCTTGTTAAGCTGAAATCACTGCCAGGGGTTTCTGAGTGGCAGAAGTTACCTTGATTGACTTTGGCTGCACCCATCCTCCATGCACAGGTGTAGAGCATCAACTTAATTACAATAGAAGTGCATAGTATTGACTGATAATGTGAATTTAATGTTCAGGCAGTCAGTTCGGTCCTAGCACAGAAATCAATCACCTTTGTAAAGGAATCATAACAAATATTCCCTTTATATTTAAATCTGTCACTGCATTTGTATTTTTTTTTTTATTTCAACATGTTATTAGAACAGTCATTAAAGTAGCAAATTAGAATTAAAATTAGTTTAGTAAAGCGGTCTCTGACTAATAATTAATCCAGAGCTATTTTAGTTTTAATTCTTCCGTGTTTCATCTTTAAAATGGCCACAGTTTGTCATTGTGGCTGTTATCAACATCCACATCAAGTCAGTCAGCCGAGTCAGAAAAGAGGCTGTGACTCACTGGATTAATGAGCTCTAGAGATCTGATGTCTCCAGCATAAACAGGCAGAAAGCTGATTTATAGCTGACTAGTGTGATGTGTGTGGAGGTGTGTGTGTGTGGGGTTGTTCAGTTCAGACATTTGCATGAGTTAATGAAGGTAAACAGTGAAAATTTGGGTGTATTGGTGCAAAACTCCTGTGCAGCACCTTTCCAGTCAAACACTGATTACTAATGTGTATCGGCAGCAGCTGTTTAATAAAGTGAGGAAGTCGTTTTTATACAGTATGAAGCATAAAAAGAAACCGTAATAAACAAGTTAATTCGTAAATGAATTCAGAATTCTTAACCAAAGTTTCTGCTTCATACACATTCATTTTTTATGCTCATTTCAACACATTTAATCAGGATTTTTTATATTTGCACGGCTTTTTACAGCCTTTCTTAATAACTAGTTTCTTCTCATTTGAGTTGTTGATTAAATAAACCATTTCCAAAAATGAGTAAATAATGAGACCAGAAACTGTGAAAATTTGTATCCAAATATATTCCATGATTAGACAGTTTGCTCATAGAAATTAATCAAAAATGATTATTGAGCAAAGAAATAAAAACATTTATTCATTCAGCCCTCTCCAAAATGATAACATGCTGCTTTTTTGTTTTATCTCATAGTAAATTCAATATTACTGCGTTTTAGACTATTGGTCTGACAAAACTAATCTGGGAAGATGTCGCCTTCGGTTCTGAGCCTTCGAATTTTGTAGATTAAGCATTTAATTTAAAAAAAAACTACAGATATATTAACAAGGAAAATAAGCTTTACTTGCAATCCCTGTTTTGTGTCTCTGTCTTTACAAATCTTTACAAATCATGCTCCGTATTTTCCGGGTAAATTTCTTGTAAGGCAGCTTGTACTGGGACGACTTTACACCCTGATGCATTTTTGCACATAAGATGACGAGCAGGTTATATTTTTGTGTTGGTGCTGAAACTCAGGTATTGTTGTTGGCAGCGTCATCAAGTACGTTCATACAACAACAAGCTCTGCCAAAAAAAGACTTTAATAATGTAGGAAAGCTGCAAAGATGAGTTATTCTAGAGTAAGAGTGATTATTTGTGTACCTGTGGGTTTGTATTTAATCATTTTCTCCCTGATATGTGAAATTAGACTGATGGTCCACATGCTTGTGTCAATTATTAAGAGACACTCCCACTCAAATGAAGTCATTGCCAGGCACCTGTGCACAGAGAGTGGGAGGAGTGGAGTTAATATAAGACCTTCCTGTCTGACTCTTTTAACACTCAGGGTTTGATGAGGGATGGCTGTTTTGTGGGAGCGAGTTTGTGAGGGTGTTTTTCTGTGTTTTATTTCTGCTTTTTCCCCTTTTTATTTCTCTCCAAAGAGGCTACATTCAACTCCTTTTGTAGCTGCTTTTTTAACCTTTGAAAACCTCTTTGTCTTTGGTCTCATCCTAAAGCAGAAACTGTCTATACTCTCTATACTAACATGCCTTCTGGCAGCGTCTGACATAATGAAGCTTCTGTGAAGTCAAGTGTCCTCTTAACACCCTAAAGCTTCCTCGCTCCCTCTCAGTTTTTGACCATGAAGGTCTGCTGTCGCTAACTCCAGCTTATTAGCTGAAGTGAATGTTACATCAGAGGAGTGTCTTATAAAAGCAAGATTACCAGTTAAACCAGGCTTACTCCGGCGTATCAGGCTTATTTTCTGACAATTCTGTTTCATAAAGCCTTTTTAAGTGACTCTAATCAAGAAAACTCTCCCCTCCTGATCACGCTGGTCTTCAGATTTCACCTCAAGTCTCATAAAACTTGCACTGAGTTTTACAAACAGAAACAAAACCTTCCTCCCTTGATGTTTCTCTTTACTGCTGCACTGTTAACACAAGGACGCTTGTTTTTCATGCTGAAGTATAAGCACAATAAGCCACTCAGCAAATATGCTTTTGAACACAAAAAGCCAATAAACAACCTGCATTTGTGTCCTCATGGTGTCATTTTCACTATTTGGCATCAGTTAGAAAACAAGAGGGCCAAACAGTCGATCTGTAGGTGTTTAAACAGCATATTCACCACAAAAAAAGGCTGTTATGTTGCTCACACAAACATTTTAACATAATCAAAATGAAACAGAGGCTTTATTTTATTTCCTTGATAAAAAAATAAATCACCTGGCTGAAGTTTTGTTTCCAAGTTTCTTGCATCATGTTGCATCTTAAACATTCTGCACGTTTGCAGCTTAACGTTGCAACAGACTGAGCTCACAGAGGAGTCGACTGAAATGTAAATCTGAGCTAAAACATGCTGCCGTTCATGAGAGACTGAAGCCTGATTTCTCTCCTCGGTATGTGTGGAAAACAATATCCTCAGACCAGCTAAACTGTAGATAAACACAGCCATAAGTAACCATCGGTGACAGCAGACAGAGTGTGTTACTGCACCGTGGGAACGGTTGTAATTTCGCCTCTAACAGCTCGGACGCTCGGGACTCGGACACGCAGCCTCCACACAGCAGCACTCAGCAGTTTGGCTCGGACTCAGGCAAATCTAATCGGTCGCCATGGTTACGGGCCGTCTGAATACAGTATCACCATCTCCTGATATAACACGAGTGAGGACGGAAAATGTACCCAAAGGCCCATTTCACAGTCCGGCAGCCTCCATCCGTCAGGTGTGATGAAAGTGAGCCGTAGCAGCGCTCGTTTAACGTTTATCGTACTCGACTTGTAAACCCAGCGTCCATCTCAAGTAGTTTAGAGCATAAAAGGCTCACTGCTAAATTCCCCTTTAGCATTGTCCTCAGTTCAACCCCCAAGCAAAACACTCTCTACCTGTTGTCAGAGGTAATGAGACAAACCCTGACTCCCCCTGAGGAGCGCCGAGCAGAGACGTCAGTGTTCCCCCAGCAGGTCTCCTGATTATAGTTTCTCCCCGCAGGCTCCCACAACAAGGAGCCGGTGGCCAGGTACTGCAACACCAAGCTCTACTCCAAGGAGAGGAGAGAGTCCACAGAGGAGGGAGAGGAGGAGGAGGAGGAAGGCAGGGAGGAGGAGGAGGAGCAGAGGCCCTTGTGCTCCGGTGTGCTGGGCTACCCGGTGGTGAGGGACCACACCCTGGGCCTCGGGCTGAGCGGCGCTCCAGACGCTCAGGCCGGGGACAACAAGCAGAACCAGACGTACAAAGGTGACGACAGACACATCAACCTCATTTGTTCCTCTGGCAATTTTCATTCTCAGTTTTTTTAAATCTAGCAACAAGGAGCTTATTTTTGGTTTTTCTGTTATTAACATAAATGTAAACAGGCAAAAATAGCACTAAGAAGACAATTTTAATTACATCTGTGTGAAACAAATCACCACATTGCTTAAGTGGGAATGAAATTTCCACTAAATCTGCGAGCTCGCCCTCTAAAGTTTTACTCGAGAATGGTACTTGGTTAAGAAGTTAATTTAGAAAAGCCCCAAAAATCCCCCAAAGCCCCAGAGGAGGAATGTCACACCTATTAAAAACACAAACAAGGATTATGTGTCATTATGGTGAAACCTCAAACCCACTCAGTATTAAATGTAAGAGGATTATACCCTGCAACTGGTCCAGGGGTCACCCCCCTCTGGATTGTAGGTCATGACCAAATAAAAGGTTTACAGGAAACACCATGTAAAATCATGTTGACTGAAGCTGCCAATCAGGACACATTTCAATCTTTTTAGCAAATCGGATTTTAGTGGTTTTGATGATTTATTCTGAAATTTAGACACTGAGTCAACCAGATGAAACAAGTCAGAGTTTTAAAATGGTCCTGTGGAGCTGCAGCCTTGCATCTGGGATTCAGATCCTCTGAGAGCTCTGAGAGAAATCCTCACTTTCACCGAAGATCAAACACACCAGTGTGTGTCTGCAACCGGACCTCACATGACCTCCCACTGAAAGAAGCCACTGCACTGCCGGCTCAAAGTCATCCAGTGTGATCAAAGGCTGACACACACACACACACACACACATATATAGTCTCTCTATATTTGATTTGTCAAGGTAAACGCAGCGTGATTCCTTGCTGACGTAGGAAAACTGTCTGCATGTTGATTTAATAATGATGATGATAACTTTATTTTTAATGCACTTTTCATCTGAAAATCTAAAAGTGCTACAAAGTAAAAGAGACAGAAATGCAATAAGAAACCCGAATAAAACAGTCAGTGGAGCCTAAAAAAGAGCCTAATAACAAGAGCAAGTTTCCCATAATTCAGCTGTTGCAGCCGAAAGAGGATTTCTGCCAGAGCAGAGAGCAGAGCCATATTGATTCCTACAAACAAACATACAGAAAATATAAATTTTATCTGCAGCCGTCGCTTGCAGAAACCCAAAAGCCACTTTGTGAGGCTGTGATCATCAGCTGGGGTCAGATGTGTGTTTTCCTCTGCAGGGTTGATTTGAGGATTCAGGAGGCCGAAGCTCATCAGAGCTTAGTCAAAGCCAAATGATGAGAAGCACAGCACAGGAAGATGCTTCCCCCCGAGGCGTTGTTCTAATAACACAGATCATTTACTGTGTGTGTGTGTGTGTGGCTGTGTGTGTTCACGTCTGTTTATACACACACGTGTCTCCCCCCAGAGCTCAACGCAGAGGAGTGGGTGCGTCAGCGTCCCGACGAGGCTGTGGAGGAGTCGGCTCAGTGTCAGGAGACGCCGGCTGGGGAGGACGACAGCGACACAGACCTCACCTACGGGGAGGTGGAGCAACGGCTGGACCTGCTGCAGCAGCACCTCAACAGGTGGGGGGTGGGGGGGTAAACAGCACGTCGGTCATGATGTCAGCTGCTCGGCTGCAGTAGAGGATGATGTTTCCCCCTCATGGCCTTTGGCTGTGATGATCTGTGACCTCGTTTATAATCCGTCTCCGGCTTTATGTTGGATCCCTTCGTATCCTTGTTTTAGAGGACGAAATCAAAATCGTGGCGTCTCTTTGAGGTTTTTGCAAGTTTTTTAAAGGGAATTTCCACATCAAAGAGTGTTTGCAGGTGATGGTGAGGACTACAGTGTATGTGACAAAGTTGTGTAAAGCCTTTAGCGTCTCTAGGGGGAGCTGTTTGAAGTTTGATAAGTCCTGATGTTGCTTCAGTCAGGAGGTGAGACGTTGTGGCTGAAGACGTTTTCAAATAAAAGAAATCTACAGGTGTGGAGTTACAGAGAAGTGTGCTGTAGGCTGGAGGCCCCAGGCATCACACACTGTTTGGGGTCGAGTTGAATTGTGGGTAATGTCGGCACCATGTTGTGATGACAAAAATGTGTTTTGCTTCATCAATTAGGATCCAAGTTTCCTTAAAACAGTCTGTAGCGAGTCTGTATCGAGTGTCAGAGGGTGTGATGCTAAATCAGTGTTGAGCTACTTCAGGAGTCTTTAATATCCCATAAATCCAGATAAAATGAATGGAAATTATTATATTTTTTTGACCTTTTGAGCTGAAGGATGAAGCACAAAATTTGTTCTTTCAGAGATGAGGCTCCTGACCTTTAGAGTGCGTAAGACTCCTTTGGGATCCAGTTTGGCTCCATCTGCATTATAGACTTTTTTTAAAGCCTCCTCGGGGTGACAGCAGTGGCCGGAGATGTTACGTGTTTGGATTTTCCATCCGTCTTTACATACGTACTTCCTGTGATATCTCAGGAATTTGGAAGGAAATTCATCACATCAGGCACAAACATCCACATGAGCTGATTAGATTTTTGGCAGGCAAAGTTCAAGGTCACAGTTACTCACACAACATTTTGTTTGTGCCATAAACTGAATAATTAACATTGTAACCATGACAACTTTCACACAAATGTCACTCACAAAAGGTCAAAGGTCAGCTTCGTTGAGACATTGCAAAAACACCTCTGTCCGTTATTCAACACAGTAACTCAGGAACAAAAGAGATCGTGTCCTTATTTTAACATTTGATCAGATACTAAATCGGTGACACTAATCTGTGATGCTCAACTTTAAACTGTGCAGATTGTTTTTGCTGCCGGTTTGAGGATATTTGTGAAGCATCCATGTTTCAAAGTTTGCAGTTTCTTTGCAGCAACATTCATATTTAAAGCACTGTGGTTCACCAAAGCTCATTTGTTTCGCTGATATTCAGCTGTAGGTGATTGTGTTTGCACCGTGTGAAGAAGCTCTCTGTCAGTCTCCTGTTTTCTCCTGGAAAAATAGACTCAGTGAAGTCAACTTGATTGTAACTGGAAATTATTCTCTGGACTCACATGTCTAAGTTTCATTTCAACACAGCGCACTTAACACATTTTCAGCTCCTGCAAAGTCTCAACTAAATATGAGTCTGGAGTGATTGGATGTAAACTGAAACCAGATTGGTTCTTAGAGGCTTACAGGCAGAAATTTTAATTATTTTTCCTCAATTACATTTGCACACAGTCATCTTTTCAGAGCTCACCAAACAAAACTGTGCAATTATGCCTATAAATGGTTTAAAACTGGCAACTGGAGACATTTCAGGGCCAGACAGCCGGTGCAGCTGCGTTAATGCAGAGAATGAACTGTGCGAGCAGCTTCATGTGATTCTCGGCTGGTGCACTGATACAGATGAGGGGGAGGCAGACAGTCAGCGGCTGTCTATTTATAGCACGCAGCCACCAGATGCAGACACATTGCAAAGACTCTTGACGTCAGCCTGTGAGGTCAGGATGGTGGAAGTCATGGTGAAGTTGCAGAGTTTTGGTGCAATTACGGAGGGCAAGGGCGAGTGTTTGTTTGAGGCGGCAGGCGCGGCCCCCGATGCACCGTCCCTCATTTTACAGAAACAAGCCGGAGCCAACGCATTTATTTGCACTTATTGTCCTCTAAAGAGCCACACAGGCACCTGGCAAAGCGACAGAGGCATCCCCCTCTGCTCACCCTGCTCCATTTCTTTTCCTCTTTTTCTGACGTGCTGGTTAAAAAAAAAAGGGGGGAATAAAACAGGTCATTCACGTATCAAACACACCAGACCATGATGCAACCTGCTGCACTTGGTGATGACACACAGTGAAGGTGTTCTTTGTTTCTGTGCCTGCCATGAAGAAACCATCCAGCAGATATCAAAGCCTCATCTTCAGTTCAAAAGTTCAGGAGGTTACCTCTTTGCAGGATTTCAATACATTTCATGACCTGCTCAGGATTTAAAGAGGAGATCACATGAAATGATACTTTTCTCATTTGAATTTTTCTCGCCCTCAGCACTTCAACAGTGAAATATAAGTTAAAAGAGCATTAAAGAAGAACTGTACTGAGGAGCAATTTTAGTCACTTGCGTTGTCTCATTATTGCACAGCTGTAAAACCTTTGTTACTTTGCACATTTAAACATATAAAATTATATTATTATTGATGCTGCCTGAACCCTTATTAATCAGTTTCAAAAGCTTGAATATGTGATAATTCCTTTTTAAAACAGTCACTATGTGTCAGGTTTTTGCAGAAACAGTTCTTTTGATACTTTGAGTACATTTTGCTAAAAATACTTCTGCACTTCAGTATGATTTAGCATGCAAAACCTTACAAAATAATTGAGTATTTTTACTAAAGTAAAGGATGTGAGCACCTAATTTACTACTTTATCAAGTCTACATGTCATTATTCCTCCTCTTTCTGGAGGATGTGCATTTCTGAAGCACAAACACTGGACATAAACTAGCCGCAGTTGTAAGGTGTAAGACTCCCCCTAGTGTTTGGTAGAAGTATTGACCACCTATCAAACATACCATAAGGAAAGCACATAAACATGACCTACAAAGCTTCAACAGATTAGACACATTTTAATCAACACTGACTTGAAAAATATATTTGTGTCCACTGTTATTTCTTTTAGAGAAAAATATAATATCCATCATCGTATTAATTATAATTTCTGACAGTCCGACGGTGATAAGATGAAATTATTGATCCCGATGGGGAAATCAGGTCACTGCAGAATCAAGACAAGTGGAGCACAAACACACATTCAAACATCAGACAACACTGAACACAGGCATCTCAGCAAGTGTTTTATGGCACTGCTTTAATGGTATTATACCGAGCAGTATTGTTCAGCCACGCATGAGCTGTTTGTCTTCAGTATTGATAATTAGATTGATTAGACACACCAAGCTGGTAAATAATCAACTCTCATGACTCATTTTTCTACATAAACCATGTTTTTATTCGACACATGTTCTTGAAAGTGCTTAAAATTTGAGGAAAAGGCTTCTCTGCTCATTTTACTCCATGTTTTCCTCTCAGACTGGAGTCTCAGATGACCTCAGACATCCAGGCCATCCTGCAGCTCCTCCAGAGGCAAACCACGGCCGGCCCCCCCGCCTACAGCACCGTCACCTCCAGCCCCGAGTACCAGAGGCCAGCCATCAGGGTCCAGCCGGTGTCTGCCATCCAGACAGATCTAAGCCTCGCCCCGGCTCCGGCTCCGCCGCAGCCACAGGTAGAGTTTACTCCACCTCAGGACCAAACCAGGAAAAGAGGGGAAGAGTTTGAGCTTTATGCCTCAACCATGCTGAGATGATTAAAACAGCTGCTTTGTGCTGCAGTTACAGTGTTTTGCAGTTGCTTCGGCTCTATTTAGTTCACAACAAATGACAAAAAATAGGTTGTCCTTCATCCAGGACACGGAGTCAGAGTGCAGTTGTATTGCCAGGAGCTTGTTACCCATCAGGCAGTGCTGTGGGACGTTGAAAGCACAGAAAGAGTCAAAGAACATGACTCTCTCCAGGTGGGAGTTAGCCCTGTGCATCAGGGAGATGATGGCCTCCTGCATTCCAACATGTGCTCGGTTTGCAAATAGAAGAGCCAGAAAGTCACATGTTACTGCAGAATCAGCCTCAAATCACAGAAAATCATTTAAATTCATAAAAATCTTTACTTGCAGTCCTCATGTCTGCATTACATCCCTGTATCAGCCACAAGCTTGGTTCTTCTGCAGCACACCAAACCGTCCAATAACCACAAGTTTAATCACCTGAAACACAGCAGGCTGCAGTAACTGTGTGAATGCAGCTCATCTGGGTGCTGTAGTGAAAGTCAGGGGCTCGCATGGACAGTAAAACAGCATTCGCTTGCTGCCAGTGTTCCTCCTGTTCATGCTGACAGTGAAGATATGAGTTCATGTGAGTCCTGAAGCTACCGAGAAGCTCCAGCAGCCTGTTTAGAGTTTCCTCTCAGTGTTATTGTCCTTCTGCACAGCTCAGCAAGGAAGCAGCATCCACTGACGCAAACAGAATCATTTGGTTTTAATATTTTAACACATAGTATTATTTCATGTTTGGTAGTAAAAATACTAGTTTTGCAGAACTCCGAGGTAAATATGTATGTTTGTAGAAAGGTGTTGCATTGATTCAGTGATCTGTGTGCTCAGTAAAAGTGTTAAAGCTGCTGTCTGTATTCTGAGCTGAGCTGAGACAACTGAGCCATCGTACAACAGAGTAAACCTTGTCAGTTCCTGTCATGTCCAGATGATTTCAAGCGTGTCCAGTAATAGTATCTGGTTTTTCTCTAAACAGACATTTGTATGGAAGCTGTGTAGCTTATTTCCTTCGATTTATCTGTCTGCATTTCCTCTGCCAAATGGCTCATGACGCCCACTTGTCTCCCTCAGAGCCCTGGCCCAGAAAAGGCCCAGAACAAATCCAAAGAAACCTCCCCGGTCCTCCTTCACACAGAGACTCTTCCAGACGGGGACTTTGCTGGACTGCTGGAGAGCGACGCCGACACGGAGCAGCAGAGACACACACACAACAGCGTGGACTCTCTAGAGCAACAGCACCAACAGCCACCGAGGTTCCCGTCCGGCCGACAAGCCTCGCTGCCCGACGTCCCCAGCAGCTCAGGAATGTTGGGACTCCACAGGCCAGTTTCTGACCCGGGGCTTCCAGGAAAGTAGGCCTCCCTCGCGCGCTGTCAACGTCGACCGCAGGTCTTCTCTCACGCTTGACTCAGGGTCTAAGAAAGAGACTGAATATGCAAAGGAAAACAAACTGTAGACTTTCTTCCATTCCTTTTGGGAAAAAATCTCCCCCTGCCCTTCCAACCATCCGATTTCGATGTATAAAGTCCATTTATACAGAGGTATTTATACACTATATTATTAACAGACTGTATGTAAAGTCATCATCTACTGTGTACATACTTCAAATAGAACACTGCCAGCAACACGAGGCACCTGACGTGCTTTTTATAAAAGAGATATGCATGTTTTTCTTTCTCATGTTTTTTCTTTTTCTGGTGCATGTTCCTCACACACTCTGCAACTCACCAGGAAATCAGGTGTGATCTTGGCATGCTTACAGACTGCTGTAGCTATCAAGTCTCATTTTCTATGACTCTTCTCCTCTCCGCGGGGACAAAAAGCTACTTGAAACTCCCTCCGAGGCATTTCTATATTCTACTCCGCAGCTTTGAAGTTCATCTTTTATCAGCAGCTCTGAAAGGTCGACAGCAAACTCACAAGGAGGTCTGTCTGTAAATTTAGCGTGCCTACTGTACATGACAGGTGAAAAAAAAAAATCACTTATTTTGCTCCAAAAACAAGAAAACAGTGTGACAATAATGTGTTTAGAGGCTGCGTGGATATCCCATAGCACAACAAGACTTTTTTTTAAGTCTTTGAGAGCAATAATGATGAAAACGAACCATGTATTTCTGGAGTCAAATACACTCTGGAGATCATTTTATAAAACCTGAGTGAGGAGGTAAAAGCATCTTTCAGCAGCATTTTCCGTTGTGAACTCATCTGCTTTGTTAGGATCTGTTCAGCCTTCACACCCACATTTCAGTGGTTAACTGTAAATGTTCAAGACAACAAAGTGAATGCTTAAAGTTGTGGATTTAATCACCATATAACCACCTGCATCTTATTAGTATGATAAAGCTGTGGGCTGTTTGCAGCATGTAAAGGACATTTATGTGCAGGAAGTTGAGGGTTTTTAAATATTTCTACTGTTCTTTTTCTGTGACAGTGACCGGGACATGAACTTCATTGTTACAAAAAACAAAAACACAAGTTGAGTTTCTTCTGTAATGTTTTGTGTGTTAAACTAAATCTAATGGGACAGAATTTAACTCTTAGTGCAACCAGTAAGTGGTTCCCCCTTTCACCCAGATGTGCCAAATTTATCATCATCCTCTGGACAGAGACGGTCAAGTTTAATCTCATTTGTTGTTTTCTTGCATTGGTTGTGTCCAGCGCTGTTGGAACCATTTTTTTCCTTCATAAAACCTAAACTTGGTGTAATGCCCAACACTGATCTGATGCCAGTGGGTTAAAAATATATTTATATATTATTTAGCCTCGCAAATGTCCCATCTGCGTGATATGACCTATACTGCAGCCAGACACCAGGGGGCGATCAAGATGTTTTGGCTTCACTTTTTATTAGGTGTAATTACTTCCATTTTTTATTTATGTTGAGGATTTCTACCAATGATTGTGTGATGCCTGACAGGCAGCAGGAGGCTGCTGTCCCTCACAAACACCATGTCCTTAACTATGCATCATTATGCATAAGCCTTAATATAATTTCAAGAAACAAGTTACTTCCTGCAGTGGCTATAAACAGGTAAATGAGCTTAAGAAACAATTTGATGTTTCAGAGCAGTGAAAGGGAAACTATTTGGTGAGTAATCTGCTGTTTTTAACCGGGCAGGATTACTTTAAACCAGATTTTTTGGTCCTGGTGTACATCACCAAAAGAATAACTGAAAAATAACAGTTTGCTTCATTGTGCTTAAAAGTGCACAGGTTGCTCTCCATGTGTGGATATTGGCTGCTTGTGCAGTATTGTGTTAAGAGGATGCTGCTGGCAGCAGGTTCATGTTTCTAACAGGCTGTATGTTTTAAAAAGCTTCATTTTAGCCTTCAGTCTTTCCTGCAGTGAAGTATCCGTCAGCACGAGTGACACAAAGCGTTTTAC
>JAQNCA010000021.1:3849638-3861724 GCA_029783725.1 Acanthurus tractus
GGCTGCAGGTCAACACAGCAACATATGAAGAGTAAAACTGAATATTTCTGTGCGCCAGTGTCCATAACATTGAGACAAGTCTAACATGATTTAACCCCATTTAATGACGTTGAAAAAAGGACGATTTGAAACTTGTTCAGGGCGAAAGGAAGGAAGGAGCATTGTAATGTTTCTATTTGTATTTAGTTTTTGTTTTAAAGTAGCTATTGTTTAACAAACCCAACAAAACATGCAACTAATTCATTCATCCTAATTTTTCACTGTAGATTCATTCCTTTATTCAAAGTAAACAGGAGCTTATTTCATGCAAAACTGGTTCTCTTGTTATATTATTTTATATTATTATAACAATAGCTACAAACCTATTGAGAGGTTATATAGAAACATCTTTGACAGTTTTTATATGATTGCATATTATCTGCATGCATTTTAACAACATTCATACAGTCTTTAAAACACTAGAGTCTAACGAACCAGCAAACTATCAGTTAAAGGAGTGTGAGAGAAACGAGCCGTGGACTTACGTCATCGTACTGGAAGTTGACGGATCCCTGCTGCATGGTGTCTCTCCGTCTGAAGTTCTCTGTGAACACACAGCGAAGGGTCACGGTTTCAGTGAAGCTCAGACGCTTGTGACACAGATTTGTGTGCCGAGCAGAGCAGAATGTCACGGCACTTCACAGATAACAACGGGGATTATTACAGGTGAAATGAAATGAAAAGCTCTTTCGCTATCAAACCACATTCAAAGGAAGCATCCTAACACCAGAACCTGTTCACCAGGTGCGTCCGGTCATCCTGTCATACCTGTGAGAGCTCGCAGTTTGACGCAGCAAGCCACGTAGTCGTCGAAGTAGATTCTTCCTCCTTTGCTGTAGCGCTTGACGATTGCATTTAGAGCCTGAGGACTGACGCGGAAGCCTGATGGAGAGGCAGAGAAATCTGTCAAACTGAACTTTTTCACATGTCAACGAGCGACATGGTGGCAGCTGCGGTCGGAAACCACAGTTTCCTGTCAAACTGTGGGTCAAAAGAGCAACTTCACATGACTGCAAATCTGTGAAAATATGCAAAACTCCTCTGTTGATGCATTTGCAACACATCCGATGAAATTACGCTAAAAGGCCTTTAAAACGTAACATTTCACACTGTGAATATATGAATAGAGTCTCAGTCTGAGCTGTCACTGCTCTGCTGTCACCAACAGGATGATAAATCAGAGACAAATCAAACCAGTCAGCACAGATTAAAGCCAAACCGACTCCTATTGAGTCTAATGAAGTGTCATTAAGCATTGTGATTAACATTAGATGTGTTATTATCATCACATTAAACATCCATCATGTCAAACAGCTGAGACTCTCACCCATCGCGCTGATCGCCTGAGTCATCTCATGCGGCTCCACGGTTCCACTCCGATCCTGGTCGAACATCATGAAGTTCTGCTTCCAGCCGTTCAGAGCCGTGAAAAGCTCCTTGAACTCACTGAAACCCATCTTGCCCGTGAAGTCCCTCTGGTGGAAGCTCAGTTAAGCTTTAATAACTGCTGAGTCTCGTTAGGAGTGAGTGTAAGGTGTGAATGCAGTGAGGAAAGCGGCTGGTTGACCTGGTTCATTGTTAGGCTGAACCTTCTGTCAACATTTCGACAAAAAGTATGTATGAAAAGCAAAGAACAGGAGATGGCGAGTCGTCTCCAGCAGCAACGTGGCAGCTTAGAAAGGATACATCGAGCATTGCGATCATGATCCTGCACGTCTCCAGGCTGAAAGCTGAGAAGATGATAAAACATGAAAAGAATTAGTCAGTTTTAATGTATTAATTAGTTTTATTTGAATGCAAAAACACTGCAATAAAGATCACAAAGGAAGACCAAGCTTATTCACTCACACACACGTTAAAAAGGTTTTAATCCAAATGTGCACAAAAAGCAGCAGCTGCACCACCTGCTTTAATATCTGTGCATGTTAGCAGAACGACCTCAGGCTAAACCTTTTCTCCTGACAGGCTGAGTCACGAATAAGAGACTAATTGATCAGTTTGCACATTAATCTGCAAATTATTCCGTTTTTTAGGATAAAAACCGTAAGCTGATGTCTGTGCTCACCAGAGGCCAAAAATAAAAATGTCTGCAGACACTTTTGCATGCAGCCTCGACAGTATTTTACTTCATCTATCTCCACCTGTTCATCATGCTGCTGGATGCTGATAAATATTTTATTCTTCACAATCGACACAGACACAGTTGCAGCCTTTCAAAAGCGGTTTAACACAGCATCGCTCACTTCCCCTCGAGGGAATCCCCACCTGACTGTTTCTCATAAACTGCACAGACCTGTGGGAGTCCTGCATTATCAACCTTCAATGAAAGAGGAAACAATCTCGTGTTGCAAACCAGAGTTTGGTGCAACAGGCTCCTACCTTTCCCAGCATGCACTGGATGCTTGTCAGAACCAGCATTAGTGGCAATTTACATGACATGTGATGCTACATGGATAAGGGATTATAGAGGGGAATAAAAAGGAAAACATAGCAACCGTTGATTCCTAAGAAACTATGTTCACAGCAATTGAGGTCAACTCTGCTCTGATTACATGGTTCTGCAACTGTATCGCAATAAAACACAAGAGTAAATTACAGCTAACTGGGCACAGTTCAATGACTCATGGCAGAGGTGTCACTGAACAGTCAGTCATCCTCTTTGGTGGAAGGGAGAGTAGGAAACTCACGGTTGTAGCCGCCGGTGAAACCAGACTGGGTCAGACACCTCTGGAGCTCCTCGGCATCGACCTCACCGTCCTGCACAGAACAGGAAGTCATATTCAGTCATGTGTGACAGAGACTGGCCTTCTGGTCAAGTGTGAAGTGATGAGTGCAGAGAAACAAACAATAAAAAAAGTATCACCCATGTCCTTGTGTGTGTGTGCTACAACTTTACCGCTGTGAAAACAATGCTGAGTAGAAATTTGGGGGAAAAAAAAAAGAAAATTTGAGCTCAAGTCTCTCTGAAGCTCTGTGATCTCTGTGCAGTCGTCTAAAATGCCTCGTTTTTAAAATGCTTCTTTTTCTGGCATTTTAAATCTTTCAAACATCACAAAATGAGAAGTCAATCCACAGCTCTCAGTTCCCAAAGACTGCTTTACGTCTCTCACTGAAAAATCAGGGATTTGCACTTATGACAACTGAAGCAGAGTAAAAATCATGTTGAGACAGAGTCCTGATGTTTCTCAAAGAGTAAATCAAGTTCAGACAGACCCTTAACATCTCAACCATGAACTCACCGAACCATGTCATGAAACCTGAATACCTGCAAAGAAAACAATTCTTGTCTAAAGTGTGAAAGCAAACCTGCAGTGAAAAAATGTGGCTTTTGTAAAGGCTGCATGTATGAAACCTGCTCAGCTAATAATTCAAGAGAAGTCTGACCTTCTACATTAATCCACTTTTACCTGGCCTGCTATGGCTGTGAAGTAACCCCACATTGGATCATTGGCAGCGGGGGGTGGGGCACCATATGTGCCTGGATAGCCTCCTCCATAAGGCGGATATCCTCCCTGGGCTGGTGCACCACCCATGGGCCCACCCATAGGGCCTCCCATAGGAACTCCCATAGGGACTCCCATGGGCCCTCCTGGCATTCCTTGGGGTGGCATCCCCTGGGCTTGCATGCCTGGCATTGGACCCCCATACTGAAGCAGAGAGCAGATCATAGTTACGACTTTGTTTCATACACTCAGTGTTTCAAAATACAGTTATAGTTTTTTTGTGCACAAACTTTATTTAAAGTGTTCAAACTTGTCTTATTTCCAAAATAATGTCGGAGGATCAACACAGATGTTTCTCACTTTGAATGGCCATCCTTAAATTTGCATTTTGTTTTTGAAAAACAGCATCTTTTGCATAACCGCATTTGTTGATAACGCCGACATAACTTTACTGCGTCTTCTCTCAGGTCTCTTCTCGTGCATTTCAATGTGTAACAGCATGTCAACTTTGGATGCAATGGCATGCATTAAGTTAATATGAAGCAGCCACTAACTGAGTCATCTTTGGAGGGCTGCTATTGGCTGTTTCAGTGCATGAAGAAGAGCATTGTGGGTTCAATCACATGTAGATTTGGCTTGATTTTACATAAAGCTTATCAGTCTTATCTCTACTGAGAAGTTTAAAAGTTTCTTAAAACCTCTTTTTGAAATTTCATTTCCCCTTTTATGACCCAAAGGAATTCAAATTACTTTTCTAACAGTAAAAGTTAACAGAAAGAGGTGTGACTTGGGACCCTAAATCAACTCAGCACTGATCCTAAAGTGCATTCACCTACAACATTTAACCATGCAAAGTGGTAAATACGCATGAGTTGTAATGAACTAGTGTTACTACACCTTAAGAAATGGTGTATTGGCGTTTAAGCAGGCTTTAATAAGCATTTCACACTGTCGGTCAGGCCTCCCTTCTCTTTCACAGTCAGGAAGCTAAGCTAAGTGGTTCTGTTCAAAAATCCTATTTGTTGAGGTATGCTCATTCCGGAAGACAGCTGAATGTCCATTTCTGAATGCTAGAATGACCTCTAACTTATATTAAAATTTGAAAAAACGCCACCTGTTGTAGTCATATATCACGTTATCTAACGTTAACTTCTTACGGGGCGGAAGAAAAAATGTTACAGTACATTTTGTGCTAATTATCGGAAATTTACTGACAGGAGACTCTAATGCTAGCGTTTCTGCTAACCATTGTCGCTCGTTTGTACCGATAAAAAGAACAATTTCATATCATTTACTCACCCCGCCGAAGCCGGAATAAGCCATTTGGAGCAATCGAGCAAACTGTCACAAGTTTAATATCTTTGAAGTCTGACTGACACTAAATATAGGTTACTATGTTAGACCTCTCTAACTTCCGATTTGTCTGTTCGCTTACGTCACATCCGATTGGTGAAGCTGTCAGTAGTGACTTGATTGACTGCATATATGAGCCAATGAGTGAAGAGGATTAAACAAAGGCCCGCCCATCAGACGCGTTCTTTTCTGAGGTGTGGCTTTTACGTACTCCTCGGCAATTTAAAACTACCCAAAAATGACATAGGAGATCGGTGAGAACTCAAAGAACTGACAGTAATAACACATATAGAAATAAGTAATAACTTATATGTATCAGTGTTGTTGAAATCTGTGCACACTTGCATCTGAATGTCATACAAGTTAAACATTCGTGTAAAACATAAAGTTAAGAGTCTCTACTTTCCCAGTAACTTAAACTATCAACATCTCCATTTGTTTTTCCTTGTGATGTTAAATGTCAACGGTATTTTAATGTATTTTAAACAATTTAGTCTTTTAATTGGTGCAGATATATGCTCATGAACAAATTAATGCCAAATTTTTAGATGAAAAAAAGAGTCGGAGATCCAGTGAACTTGTTTCTAAACCTTTATATTTTAGGGAAAACATTTGGTTATCCAGTGTGACTTTCAGTCACCACTAGATGGTGCTTTTGAGACTTTTGCTTCAAATAAATAAAAAAACATATATTTTAATTGTACAACATGTGGCAAAAAAAAGGATGGTTCATTTTTAGTCTGTTTTATTCACCTTGAAGGGAAAAAAACTTGATCAAAACATGCTATAATCACTAATCATGCATTTATTCTCTGTCAGAAACAGTCATTAGTGCATAAAAATGTATTAAAATATTAACTCACACACCTTAAATGGTTAAATGAGACCCACCTGCACTATTTTACTCAGTAAGTTGGTGAATGTCTCAGATGATGCACAACTTCCAGTGAACTTTGTGGTGTCTCTCGGCTCCAACTTAACCAAACATCTGTAGTGGGAGGCGTCAACTTTCTAACCACAGGGGCATGCCAACACTCATGCACTGAAACCTGGCTGTAACTGTCAGATTAGTGAAAGTGTGAGTGGTGCTGAGTGTCTGATAGTGCTGCAGGTTCATAAAGGCACACAGTGGCAGCTATGAAGGTAAATATGCCATATTAATAACATGTACATAGTTTTATTATTAATGTTAGGGCACAGGAGAGTGTTAATTTATATAAGACAATGAAAAATGGCAGATTGTAAAAACCCTCTTCTAAAATCAAGCAATTACTGTAGGTAGTATTCAGCAGTTGATTTGTAAATGTTGTTCTTGTTATGATGTTATCATGCAGTTTTATATTCACAAATGTCTTAATGAGCATCATCATATTTTCATAATGTGTTGCTGCCAGTTTTTTCAGCAGTACCACAAGGTCCATAATGGTGAACTTAAAATATCAGTTTTGCAGATCAGGTTTAAAAAAAACTGCTACTTTACGACAAAACCAACTTATTTTTCCCGTTAATCAAAAATAAATAGCCTGTAAAAATAGCATAAACACAGGTAGAACATTCTCAAATCAAAGAAAACATATTTCTTAAAACACAACAAAATTATCTGGGATATGTTAGGACAATTCACACTGATAAAAACAACAAAAGCACTTTATTTTAGCATGGAATGTACTTTGCTTGCATGAATGTAGAACTTGTTGCATAGCTTCATCCGTCAAAGCTTATCTCTTGTTATAATAACATGATAAAAAAAACTTGTTAAGCTGTCAAATACTTAGAGTAAAAGTTATATTTCTCTATGAAGTATTGTGTTTCATAAAGTAGCATAAAGCAGAAGTTATACTAAGAAACAGTACTTCAGTTAATGTTCTATCCACCACTGATACTGTGTATATGTATATCCTGTCATTAATGTATTTCTGCCTTCAGTTGATCGTTGTATTCTTAATGACATATCTTGGCACGAAAACATATGTTTAACTCACAGTAACAATTGTACTGGAGTGGTTAAAGTGTCTTTGTGCAGTGGGACAGACAGTGTTGAGGTCAGCTGCTGCTACAGCACATTAGGCAGATAAACACAGTGTTATGAAGATGTTAATAGAAGCTTCACTGACCCATTTCTAACACCAGTGATTCCCTCACAGTCCTCCAGACATTAACTTACTCAAAACCCCATTCAACCTCAAGCCAAAAATGCAATTACAACACTGACTCTTACACACTGTGTGTTGAAATCCAAACCAAGCGTCTCTGTTTATCCCTGTGCATAAACACGCCACATTTCCCTTTGAGGAACTGGTCACAGACTGAGATTTCTGAGTGTGAATACCCAGCATCCATTGCAGCATGTAAACAATATTATGTGCTGTAGTTGTGACAAATGGTTGTATGCTTAACCTCAGTGTGGGTCCTTGTCAGGAAACTCACAAATATTCAGAGCATAAACGTTTGCTTGTCATTTTATATAAGAGAACTGGAATGAATCCTCAATCAGCAGCAATTCACGTGATTTTTTAGGTGTTACAACCATTAAATTAAGCAAAAATTGCTGGTCTCCACCTCTTAAATGGGAATGCTGACTTTTTATTTCTGTTTGTAGTGTTTTTATATCAATATTTATAAACTTTTGAACATTGTTCAGAAGTAACAACACATTTTAAAGCATCACTTTCGCTCCCAGAACTTATGATGCCATTTTTAAATAATCTAAAAAAAAAAATCAACAATTAGCGAGAGTTTTAGGTCTTATCTATATGATTATATTTTAATTGTTTTTATTTTAATAGCAAAAAGATCTGCTTATATGATAGTAAACAGTTAACAGGAAGTCATTGTTTGGTTGAGCTAAAAACAATTTAATCGTCAACAGGAAGTAGTTATGCATAAAAAAAACAACTTAACTTGTCATTGTGACGTAACTTAAGTGTTTTTATACAAGATATGACCTACTAAGAAGCTATTTAACACACATTTAAATGGCTGTTCAATCGCAGCTCATTGTGCAGAAATGACTGTTTCGTTTCTCATTCATTCTCCCTTTGTTGTTCCTCTGCTCCATCCCTCTCTCCACCTCCTCACACCAGCACTCTCCGTCCAATAAGACCAAATGTGTTCAAAGTGACACCTATAAAACCATTTTAGTGTCAGGTAAATGGGAGCATCTATGAAGTAATGCTCTTCAAACAAGTCATGCTGCATTAGGGGAAACATCCACTGTCTATTTGTTTGCTGAGGATGTCCGGTGTGGGGGGGACAAGTGCAGAATATGATGACTATTCCTCATAAAGGCACAGCTTCATATTTGTTAAGCTTTTAACAGGCTTTTAGCATTTACTGTGACTGGTCAGCACTTATAGTATGTACAAAGTGGAAAACTTCCAGTCTGTGGCAGAATGAACTGAAATTGAGCGTTATTTCCACCTAACTTGGCGCGTGTGCTTGTCATTGTCATGTAGTTCTGTCAAAAAAACTCGGAAAAAAACAGAATATTAATATATATTCTTCAAAAATCTGAATACACCTTTTAAAATACTTATAATTGCATTATAAAGTTTCCACCCTTGTGTTTGATAATTAGTGAGTTCCCAGGCCTCCTGTAGAAACCAGCTTGATACAGGATGGCTAATTATGATGATGTAAACACAGAGTATGTACTTTGTGGCATTTATGACCTTCAGTTTATTAGCAAGTCATCCAGCAGTTATTGGAGTCATCTCAGGTGAAAACTTGGATGTAATCAGTATCATGAGACAAGAGGAGTGATAAATGTGGACAGAGACTTTTAAGTTAAAGAAAATAAAAGGTGAGTAGTCGCATTAATCAAGCCAAGAGTCCACAGCCATGCTAGCAGCTCTGCGATGCTAAGCTAAAGAAATGCGCTCACTGAGCTACATGCTAATTTATGCATGTTAACACTGACAGTGCTAACATGATGATGTTCACTAGGTAGCATTTTATGTTTACTATGTTCACCATCTTAGTTTTGAGTGATAGCATGCTAGCCTTTCCTAGTTAGCATTCAACGCTACAGCTAAGGCCAATGGGAATGTCATTAGCCTGTATTTAGCCTGGTTTGTACCTGTAGCAGTACCATACCTTGAGCTAGCAAGGCTAAAAACACTTGAAAGCATGGCATCAAATGTTTCAAGTATTTTCTAAGCAATTAGATGGCCTTTTTTTACATCTTTGAATTTTCAAAATAACTATGCACACATCCTAATCTTCTCATTAACTGATTAGGTCAATTCAAGCAAAAGGCCCTTAATTTGTTCCATCAAATATGTGTTGATCTAATTAGCAAATTGATCAGGAGGATTTTTTTTCATTTTCATTTAGATCAGGAAAAAGTGGATGCACTTCAATAAGCAGGACCTGACTGTTATCAGCAGAAAATTATAACAGAAAAAGTGATGATGAGGCCTGAAGTGAGTTACGCATCAGCTGTCGCAATAATCTATGTAACAGTGCCCACAGCAACCACAGCCAACAATTACGGGATAATGTTAAATTGCAAACATTGTGTAAAAGCAGCAAAAGAAAAAAATGAGCCTAGTCAGCAAACTAAATCTGTCATTTGTGTTTCAAAGCAGTTTCTACCTCAGTTTGCCAATGTTAGCTAACACTTGGCTACACAACATAACCGACTGGTTTAACTCAGGCTAGTGGCAAAATTCTCAGTGTAATGAGTTGTGCAACTATTTGTTTTAATTTTGAATAATTAAATGTTTCAGTTTGTTTTGTTTTTTAATAATTAAGCTTTTGACTTGTCATAAAAATCTCATGTCTAGAACTGAAGTTACATAATCTTGCATTGAAACTGAGACTAACTTTCGCTTGCTGTGAGCCAAAAACATGGCCACAAGAGACAGTTACAGAAAAAAATAAACGATTACGTAAAGAGTTGAACAAGCCAAGACAAAACATAATGTCAAGGAAATTACTTAGAAATGTCAGCAAAACAATTCCAGTATTTGATGACATCAGTTTCCAAAAGCTATTGGCCAAACCAGACCAAGTTACCAAGTGACACAAACTACAGAATATACTGATGCAGAACAGGTGTTTCCAATTGATTTATAAATAGTTTTAACTTGGAAGCTGAAGAATGTGTGAGATATTGCAAGAAATCCCAGTATAGATTTACTATTTGGAGATCTATAGCACAGATATTTTTTCACAATACACTTAATTAACATCTTTATTCATTGAATGTATTTCATTATTTAAAAAGTTAAACATATTGAGTCTAAAGACGTTTAAAACCTCCTTTACAAAGAGCTCCACTCATAACTTAAAATTAGCAAATTAGCCAAGGAAGTCTGGAGTGGAAACTGTGCACTGGTTCTTAGTAAATATCCTTTGTTCAGTGTGTGAAGACACATACACCAACTCTCACTGCTGGCACTGTTCATGTTTGTATGACTTATTATATGTAGCACCATGTAAATCTCTTAAACTGAATCTGGCCCTAAACATCCTTAATATTTTATGTTACTTCATTTAAATTTTAATATATATCTTCTGTACTTTTAACATTATACACTGATGTCAAAGCCTTGCTCTTGTTATTAGTTTGTCTAAGTAATTTCAGTAAACATGTTTGCCTGTTTGGCAAGTTTTATGACAATCAGCAAACAAGATCATGACTGAACCAGTTTCATAACATTAAACTCATCATTGTGCAGACACTCTTTGAATTTCATGCATTTACTGTCGTGTTAAGTTAACTTCACGAATCTGCATAAAGTCTATATGTTGCAGGTTTAAACATTCATGCAACCTGTTTGAATGACGGCTTAAATAAAGCCCGTATTAAGAATCATGAGTCGGCAATGTTATGAACAGCGGACAGTTTGGGCAACAGCTGCACACTTCCTCAAAACACTGGAAGCTGACGAACTTTAGTCCGCTGCATATTTATTGTCCCACCTTTGAAACTTCGCTTGAGATAATATTTAACAGCAAAGCCGGAGGATCGCATAACTTTAGTGTCCTCCGTGCGCACAGCCCGCACGATCCATGGAGCAGTGATTTTTTGTTTTGACTGACACTGTTCACACGCTTCACCCACGCAAAAATGGTCGGTGGTCGTTGTTTATCCACGTTATGTTGCTGTTATGTTGCAGCTTCTTGGAGCGCTTTTCTCACTTTTTTCCGCTCACTTCCGAACAGGTTTCCTGCGCCAAGGTGCTCCTCGGACTCTTCGGGGTTGCAGTCGTCGTGGTTTTGATCACCGTCCCCACGGTTATCTTCTTGGCGATTGGTGAGTCTTTGCTATTTACTTATTCACACATCGGAATTAGCGCATCACCTGTAATCCGACGCATTACGCACGCGTCATTACGCATGATTTATTTGAACTGCTGTACCTATTCAAAACTTAAGCAGGAAAAGTACAGTTATTTACTGTTAGAATTTATTTGTTCATTTTTCAAATTAAAATGTCTTGCGTGATCGTTGGTGTATTAATGATTTGATTTTTATTTAATTTATGGCTTAAATCAGAGTGTTACATCACAAAAAGGAGGCTTACAGGTTGGTTTCATTGGTCTAACACGTGCATGCCTTTATATAGCTTCAGTACACACTTTGACAGGTCCCATAATTGCCCCAAAACACACACTTCCTGACGTAAGCAATATTCCACCTGTCATTATCAGTTACAGCCTCCACAGCACTTACCTGCTGTTTTATGATGGTCATGATCTGCCTGCGTCTACCGCATCACCTGTAACCTCTGACCTTCAAGTCCCTGCCAGGTTCTAACTTTTTTTTCCACCATGTTCTGCAGAGGATGAGCCGGAAAACCCGAGGACCTTCACCATGGAGGATCTCTTCAACAGCTCGCTGAGACCAAAGTCCTACAGCTTGACGTGGATCTCAGGTGGGAAAGAGTTTGTCATCAGAATTCAGCCTGTAAAAAGCAGTGATAGTGGTGGAGGTGAATCATGATGATAACAGCCCAGCTGTGTTCTGGCCTCCACACTGTCAATGTGTCACTAAAGATGCTTTATCATCTGTCAGTAACATAATTGCCCATTAATCTGTAGTTACTAATTCACTCAGATTGATCCCCTGATTAAAGTGTCTCTGTGTGTGTTCATGCGTGTGAGAACATTGTTTTTTAATATTCAATTGATTAAACTTTATAATAAGGGCACAGAACAGAGGAGAACCGACTGGTGGTGATTAAACACATGAATCAATAAAGGATATTTTTGTTTAGGGCTGTAATTAGTTAATGGCTGTTAA
>JAQNCA010000021.1:3887278-3898396 GCA_029783725.1 Acanthurus tractus
TCCTGCTCAAGCCTCATATTTATCAGACTGACATGTAAGTGGAATTAATTCAATTTTACAGACTGAAAATTTAATAAACTAATTGTCCCAGAATGCAGAGCAACTTGTTAAAATAAAACATCGCCTTTCTTTGCTGCTGAACAATTTTTTTTTTACCTTAGCAAAGCAAGAACACTGAAACAAGAGAAAACAATAAACAGGACAGAGTGCCACCGAACTGAGCCTTCTTCTCTATTGCATGTTTTTTTTCTCATGTGAGCCTGCGTACAGTTGTCGACTCTCAGCCCCGGCGAGCAGACTCTCGTGCTGCCGCAGCAAGCCGGGACTGCCCTGAACTAGCTGGAGGTGGTTGCTACGGCAACAGCGGGTGGGATGTTTACGCTTATTTCAGTCTGAGCAGTAGGCAGCGATGCCACGTCCCGGGAGGTGACGGAGGAGCCGTGGTGCGAGAGGGAGTTTGATAGCTGAGACTGGGCTTCCGGCCAGTCTCAGCTGGGATAAGAGCCGCAGCATGCCGCAGCTCAGCAGCAGCAGCACATCACTCACCCGGCTGCCATTAAACCACCGAGACGCACACCCAGCACCCCTGCATTATTAAATTTAAGCCAGGGTTCAAGAATCCTTTAGGTGTCACTCGGTGATTTTTGGGTGATGAAAGCATGATACTTTTTCATATTAAATCCCCTCTGTAACATTTCAATATTTGCTGGGTCGTGCAATTATACCATCTCTTTGCACCAAGATTTTATGAAATGAGATTTTCCTTGAATGTGTGCCCTCGGAACAAAAGTTAAAAATAGAGATATCTAAAGCTATATTGCGACTTTTGATGCCTGGTTGTTTTCTCATACCATAAGAATTACAGCAGGATTTCAGACAACTCCTACTTCAGGAACACAGACTGAGCTACATATAAAAGCAACATTGCCTGTTAGCTTCATACCAAACATGTTGCTTTCAGACTGCATTTATTTTTGCACATACCCAATTATATCTCAACCTGTTTTAGAAATTCCGTCATAACTCCTCCATGACTGACGCTTTCTAAACACAAGTTATTCAGCACAGTAATCACATGTCCCAGTTTTGTGACAGCAGAAACAGTGAAAAAACAAAAACATGACATAAAGGTTGCTGAAAGAAAAAAAAGGAAAAGGACAGAATCTGATATTGTCCTTAAAAGACTTGAGGTATGAGTTTGTGGGTTAAGAGGCAACTTACAGAAGCCAAAAGTCTGAGGAGGCAAAAATAAAATAGAACCTTCATTTGTTTCTCTTGTTGTGAATAAAGCTGATTATGTTTACAATTTATCTAAAAATGAGAAATGTTAAAACTGCTTCTGCTGATGTGTGCCTGTCACATTAACTATCTAACATTATTAGACTGTTTAACTGTTGTAGCTGCTTAAGGTGGAGCTACTTTGAACGACTTCATATACATCAAGCTAGTACAGTGAATCCAAACTCAGGGTCGGGCCCCTTCAAAGGGTCACAGTATAAATCTGAGGGGTCATAAAATGATCAGTGGGAGAGAAAATGAGAGATAATACAAAGTTCTGCTTCAGAAATTCAGACTTGTCTTTAATCTTTGCTTTTTTGCGAAATACTGGATAATTTGACCAACTTTGGCCTCAAACTGTTGAGGTATGAAGTGTCTTTAGTATCTTTCATACTGAAAAATACTGGGTAATGCATTTCTCCCTGACATTAAAGATTCATGATCAAATAAGCAACATCAAAGTATTTTTCATCGTAATTTCTTGGACTTTCATCTGATGTTTGCTCTCATGAAAAATATTGGATAATTTGATCTCCTTGGATTTCAATCAGTTATTGAAATAAAATCATGTGAGAAGAAAAATTAAGGGAAAATGTCTCTTTGATGCAGCATCATACAACTCCTAAGTCAAGTTTCCATTGAGATCTAAACCTAATTTTCAAAAAAATCAGTGTAAAACAAAGAATTCCAAACCCGTGCATGTTTCCATCCACTACTGTTAAGTGCAAGTGTTGTTGATAAAAAATGATGTTGCAGTGTTGGAGAATGTGTGAGTTTATGTGTGGGATAGAGTCCGGGCATGTTTCTAAAGCCAGAATGAATTCAAACTCAAACAAAAGGTCTTTGTGGAGTTGAAGTGTGAGGAATGACAATGGACCAGGAGGGTAGTCTGCCTCCTTAAGAGAGCTAAATTTACAGTTTGGGGACGGCGAGGCAGCTAACAGGCGACAGGAAGGCGGGGACAAAGCCGAGCTTAGAGAGCTGGAGGCTGTAGATCACAAAGCATGCGGTTTCTCTCTCACTCTTACCTCCCAGTGCGCTGCAGCTCAGGGCCACCGTGCCCTCCGTGTTCCTCTGACTCTCCCAGATCTGTCACTCCGTTGGGAACAGGGGGAATCTTCCGCTTTTCCTGTGTGGTTAAGATCACTGCCAGTCAACTGTCTGTTACCAGCCGTCATCATGAGAGCAATAATCATAAGCGACAGGTGACCTAGATGTTACGGTTATTCCAACACTTTAACCACGCTTTGATCCAAAATGAATGATCTTTTATCTGTGATTCCATCATATTCTGATGCAGAGTGGATCAGCATAACAATCTAATTGCACAGTGGTGTGTCATTAATTCACCTCAGGAGCCTAATGACAAAGTGGAAAAGAAAACATGACTTTTATAATCATCTGGAGCAGCTTTCTGCTCGATAACAAACATTTCTCTCCTGAACACCATGGCAGACTCAAAGTAGACCCAAAATAACTAATGGAGGAAAAATAACTAATGTTTTTTTGGAGAGGATTGAGAGCAGAACCCCGGGGAGAGGCATCAAAGCAGAGAGTACAACGCAGTTGAGATTAGAGAACGCAGATGTTTAAAAATTTCTCAGCAGGCGATGCGACTCAGAGGGGACTCAGGAGAATGGTAATATATATATACAGAGACTCTCCAACTTGTAACAGCCTCTCAAGTACTTTAGTTTAGCGGTTGAGCTTTTTGAGTGGCAGCAATAAACATGAATCTTTCAGGAATGGAAACTTCCATCCCATTTACCTTATGTCACAAGCTATAAACATAAATATGGATGCAAAAGCTGAACTTTTTTTCTTATAAAAATAGGGAGTTTGTTTACCTGAGAGGGCACATTTTTGGGAGGCTCTATTCTGATGGAGGGGTCCCACTCCCCAGGGGGCAACACCGTCACCTGGTCCAGAAACTCGTCGATGCCTGCCACCAGGTCATTCCTGTCTTTGGCCTTGTACGCAACATCATGGAAAATCTGTTGAGCAGATAAGAGGAGGCATAAAGATGACTTAAATTCTTCACTGAGTGCATTTAAACCGATTTACTTGCAGAAATTTTTATGCCACTGCCATAAACCATTTTCAGCAGAGGATTATTTCTACATATGATGGACTGAAAAACTCAAAAACATCCAGATGCAAATGTCAGTATACATCATGCATCTGCTTATGGTGACAACATCTGCTTTATTTGAAACAGAGAATGACTTTTGCACATGGTGGCTGAAAAACAAATCTTTGTGATGAGTACAATTCATTCCCATATATGATGAAGTAGGTTGACATCCATAAGCTTCTATTTTTGTCCACCCTTGAGGATGGCTGCCAACAAGAAAAAAAAAAAAAGAAAAAGCAGCATCTGGTTCTGATGATGGGCAGTAACATTAGCTCATAGCTGCACTGTGGGAAATACTGTCACAGTTTTCATGTCATACTCTGCTGATCCCTGAGGGCCACTCCTGAGCCCAAAGGTCAGGCTCGGTTATAGAGCAGAAGCTGTAGAGCTGATTCGTGGATTTACATGATGGTTTCTGTACTCTCTAAACTACTCTAATCCCATATTTAACCACAGGAAACAGATATAAAATAAGATGCATTTGGTGGGACTTGCTTAGAGTCAAGTGCCGACTAAAATAAAATAATATAACGTTTTTAAGATTCAGTTACCTGCAGAAATGTCTTCATAAGACTTAGGTTTATGTAGATTAGACAGCTGACACTTTGTTAAGTATTTAAAATCAGTTCCACCTTGAGTCAAAGCTGTTTTTAAGCCCTTTGAACCAAGTCCAAATCATGTCTCAAGTCTCTGAGGAAACGCTTAATAACCTTAAATATTTCATAAGACCAAAAGAGCTCTTAAAAACAATGCAAAATGAAAATGAATTTTTAATGCTTAATGTTCTATTTTTCATGCAGGACGTCTAATATAGCATCTTTATCATGTTGGATTATTACTTTTTATTGAAGTAAAAGATCTGAATTTTTCCACCCTTCTAGCACCATTATTACAGCGAGAATTTGAATCATAACACTGTTCTTATGCCTCACCTCATCAGTCATCAGGGTAGCAATAGACCTGCCAATTTCATGATACTGTGGACCTTTTCCCAGAGGGCCGAGCAGGATGAAAAGAAACCTGTGAAACATGAAAGACAACAGGTTTTGGGTAAGAGTCAAATCCGTTTTTAATGAAGCATTCAGGGAATTATCAGCTCGTTTATCAAAACTCGACACAGAATACGGCGAGAAGAGAGGCAAAGACAGGCAGGGGGCTTTTCCAGCAGCTTGTGTATAACCTGGTGGTGATGGGAACCTCGGCCAGGCCGTTGAGCAGCACAGCGGGGGCCAGGCGGATGAAGGCTACCACAGGGCGGTCTAGGAATTCAAGCTCCCCAACCAGGACGTTGGAAGCCTCAGCACCTGGAGGGATCTTCTTCATGAAGTGGAGGTCAATCTGTGAGACAGACAGAAACCATAACAATAATACAACAGTGGGCAAAATATTAGTGTAAGAAAAATATGGTTTTAGGTGTGTAAGTGGTTGTGAAAGTTAATAATCCAAATAAAAATTCAAAACACTGGCTGTATCTAAAGCTAATGGTCCACAACAAGTTTTTCAGGTTTAAGTCCAGTCAGTTTCCCAGAGCAAAAGTCTTTCAGAGACCATCTCACACGTAACACAATCTTGGTTAAATATACAGCACGAGTGAGGTGTCCAGCCATCAGTGTCTGTAGATAAACAGCAAACTCAGCGGTGCGTCTGCCTGCTCACCTTGCTGAAGTCGACGGCACTGTTTTCTCGGCTGACGTCCTGTTTGCCCTCATTGTTAGCGGGCTGGGACTGAGGCGAGACCGTTTGGCCTGTCAGGCAGAGCAGGAAACCAACATCACGTCAGTTTTCACTATCATAATAATACTTTCCCACACAAAGACAAAGGTCTTCTGTGAGTGACCACAGGTGCAGTTACAGTCTCTGAAAAATATGATACAACAGTAGACCCTTTTGCTGTCAGAGCTGCACCTTTATACGGATGAAAAGGTTCAGCTCTCGCGACAAAAGTTATAATATTGTACCTTGTTTCAGAGTGAACCTGGTGACTAAGTTCAGTGTAAAAGTCATCTGCTAAATGCTCAGTGGTGGAGTGGAGATAGTGATTTTCCAAATGAGGTCCAATCTTTAACTTTCATTTCAATTTTAAATGTTTTAACTGATAGACTCTCTTTTAAACAACTTCTTTGTTTTACTTTGAAACAAAAGTAAAAGGTTGATCCTTTAAATTTGAATTTCAAGCAATTTGTGATGTTTGCAGCAGTTTGGGCAAATCACAGCACTTTAAGGAAATGCTAAAACTGTGGCTTGCTCAAAATGTCCCTGCTTCAGTGAGGTTGTGATGCTCCTACTATTTTAAGAACTGTTCAACACTTAAGAAAATACTATTACTTGCTTTCTTGCTGAGAGTTAAATGAGGAGACTGAACCACTCTGATAACTGTTACGAGGCAACAGGGAATTTATAGTACAGCCAGCAGCCAGGTAGCTTAGCTTAGCTAGTTGGAACCGGCAAGCAAGTCCTTCCATTAATAACTATTCCACCTACCATTTGATTGATCTCTAGAGTTTGTTAATGAAGTTTGGGATTAGGTTGTGTCACATGTCATTAAACATAAAGCTGGAGCCAGTTAGCTAGGCGATAATGATGCTTTACCAAACTAAACATTTTGTGCAGATTTAACAAATTCAACATAATTTGACTTTTAGGCAGATTTTGTGACACTCAGATTAAGTCAAGCAAGCTGCTTTCCCTTGTTACCAGCCTTTAATGCCAAACTTAGTGTCTGGCCACATAATGATTGTATAAATATAGAGATGTTATCATTAACTTCATGCAAGAAAGTGTATTTTCCTAAATTGTGAACAATTTCTTTGAAAAATCCAAAAAGCAACAAATGATGGTAATATTACATATTATTAAGTTCCAACATGAGTTTGAAGAAGTTACCATTGTTAGTTTTTAGTGGTTGCTATGAGTGTGAAACATGAGTCACAAATCTGCTATTATATCTAGTTATCAAACGCATCATTGATGAAAAGTGGAGAGCATTATCATGAAAATCGGTACACTGAACATGCACTGTTTGCAACAGCTCTGCAGAGAGGCAGCCACTTATTTAAAGACTTTGAGAGAAGAAAAAAAAACTTCTGCAAACTTTCAACCAAATACTTTTCCTTTTTTGTTGCATGACTTTTGAGTGAACAAAAATGCAGCGTGAGAGGAAAACCATGACTGTCAGCTCTGCTTATAGAGAAGCTGCATGAGTTTAAAAATGCAGCAGTTTTCTCTTCTCTCTCATCTTGACTGCACACATAACCCTTTTAACCTCTCATGAAGATACCCTCCACTTTGATGAGTTCCTTTTTACACTATTACTACGACTACTATCTAGGCTTTTAGTGTTAAGTATCCGCGTAGGCGCTCTGGTTGCCTGTGCAGATTTCCTGCTCTGTGTCTTCCTGTGTGATGGGACAGTAGCCTTGTGCAACTGCCTGGAGGACACTGAGACGTTTGGACTTGGTTACGCCAAAGGTTGTGTCTGGTGTCATGTTGTCATGGCTCCTGTAGGAGCTCGAAGGTGATGGACGGGTGGAAGGACATGACACGCAACACACACACCGAGGCCATGCCACACAGGAAAACGTCTTCCTGGGTGATGCACTCTTGGGGAGTGTCTTTTCAGGCAAACACTTTGGTGATTTTATGGTTTGATAATAGAGGCCATTTACTGGTTGAGTGTATGACACACACACATGCACGCACACGCATGCAAAACCAAGCAGACGAGAACAAACACATACACAAACACAGAGAAACACAAACAAGAGGAGAAATGAGATATCAAACAGCGGTAAAACAACAAGTCACAGATGGACACACTCTGGAAAAAACATGCAAAGGATTACAAGATTATACATAGAACATTCTGTACATATTTACACACATTTATGATCAGCGAGGCAAAATCAGAGAATAAGTCAGGGTGTAAAAGAGACTACAGATTTGGCATTTGACAGGTGTGTGTAGGTGTGTGTGTTCAGACCATTTGCTCACCATTCTTGTCCATGGAATGAGGTTCGGACTGCTTCTTGCCAATATCAGCGAAGGAGCGTACAATAGGAATGCGGTTGGCCAGTTTCTTGTGGTTTTGATGGTGGTGCTGTTTGAGCAGCGCATCGCGGATCCTCTTCCTGGCATCCTGACCAACAGGGCCCGACACCTCATGCTGATCCAGAACCATGTCTGATTAAAAACAAACCAAACCAAAAACACACACACACACACACACACACACACACACACACACAGAGGAACACACATTTACACAACGGGTCTCCACACTTCTATTGGAACACACGCTTTAAACACACAAAGGTTACTCCTGATTGTGTCTGTATCTGTGTGGCGGCCAGCAATGCTAAGCTGATTATTCTGACAAAAACCGACCCACTGCTGCTGATTTAATCGCACAAAAACTAGGTTAAGTTCAACAGAGCACAGTTTTTCCTACAAATATATGAGTTTTCTTTGCTGCCCTCAAAAACCAAAACAATTTCCTTATTGCCATCTAGATACATTCAAATGAGTTTGACATGGTGACTTTCATAATTCATGCTCAGCAGTTGCAACTGGTAAGTTAATTTGAGCAGCAGCATTCATCAACAAGGTAATTCTGCAATGCTAAGACCAGATATACTGTTTAAGAGCAAGAGCATGAGACAAAATAAAAACAAGTCCATAAAACCATCTATAAATAGTTAATGACAACAGAGGATACAAGTAAACTCAAATTAAATAAAACTGGTTACAAATAGCAAATAGAAAATTACATTTACAATATGGTGCAATATTAAAGCGATGATTTAAAACAAATGAGAATCACAGAGGACCTTAAGTTTTCTGAAAGATGTTTTAGATATGTGGTCAACAAAAACTGATCCAGGGCCAATGCACAACCAATCTGAGAGTTAGTGATGCCCTTGTTGAGCTCCACAGGACCATGGGGCACTTTTCAGCCTGAGTTGTTTAGAGGTGTTTACCTGCGATCTCCTCCAGCGAGTTGGCCCTCATGTCCAGCATCACAGTGCCATTCATGATGCAGCTACGAAGCTCGAAGAGACTGTGTAGAGACAAAGTGGCTACGTAGGGTTTACTCCACCGCTCGCCACCGTCCTCAACATCCTCCTCAAACTTCAGCCACCTGCACACACAAAACACAACTCATTCGAAAAAACTCGTTATATATTTATTTGTTACAGAGGCACAAAAAAATCTGATTGTATAACTTTCCAGCACAGAGAAATTTGATGTTTTTTATACTTCTGACATTATTGATAAAGGCCATAAAGGTGTTTGGTTGTTTCTTCCAGTGCCGCAAGTTATGATGAAGCTAAACAAAGTTTGTTCTGAAAGTAAGTGTTGACAGTCAAAGAGGTATCGCTCCATAACAGCAGCCCTCTGATTAAAGCTAGCAGTCACACACAAACAGGATCAAAGACTCAGGTGCAAGAGAGGAAAAAATGGCGCAGCTGGCCAGACTCAGCCCATGTGGCTGACTGCAGCGGTGTACCTGGCTGTCTCTTTCCATTCGGCGTCCTCGCCCTCCCTGAGGCAGATTTCGTCCAGCTCTGTAAACAGGGCGTGGGGGATGTGTTCCTCGTCTCCATCCTCTGTCCCCAACAGAAACTGCACCCTCTGAGCGGGTGTGTCTGCTACAGCAAATGGGACAGTCGGGGTATAAAAGGAGATATAGAAAGGGTGAGGAGAGGAACAAGCATGCATCAGTGAAAGATGTGAAACCTGATGTGCATCAGGGAAAGTTTGGAATTAACTCCAGCAGCTCATAAAAAATATATTTTAACATATACTTTACAGTCAATGAATACTTGGTGCAGTTTGATACAGTCTATTTTGAAACCTACTGTGTGAGGGGGATTCTCTCCCATCATCGGCTGTAGAGTCCCTCTCCTTGGACCTCTTCCTGTGTCTGTGGCCATGGTGACGGTGACGTCTGTGCGATCTCCTGCCCAGAGGGACGTGAACCCCAATGTAGAGAGTGCGGTGACCTGGAGACATCATGTTGCAGACAACATTGGATTCGCCCTTGTAAACTGAACTAAAGGCATGTTTTAACAGTCTGATTTTACACATTCTTAGACCTGGCTGAAGTATTCTTCCCTTGCAAAAGCAACGAAAGATTCAACTTACAGCTTTGCCTCAGCTTATATCAGGTCTTTAGTTTTATGACTGGGGTAGTTTTTGTTTATAACATGTACAGAACACATACTGACATAATGACATAGGAAATCCCATGTAGCAGTATTCTAATAGTTTAAGTTAGTTTAAGTTAAGAGTCCTCTAATGACGGGAAACTTATGTACAGGGGATATTTCTGGAGTTGCAAAGAGGTGCTCTGAAAGATTATACAGGCTGAACTAATGTGAAGCAACAGAAATGATTATTAAATAAATCTGAATTTTTTCATTTAACTCTCACACTTTAAGATTACATGCTTGATACTGCATAAAACACAGTTAACCAATAAGTAAGTGGGTAGATAAGATGAGTCACCTTAAATGAATTGGTAACCATTTGAAATTTTAAGCTGAATTTAACAGATCAAAAATTTAAAAAAGGAACTTAAATGACAAACTTATAAAATGTGTTGAAGGGGAAGAAAAATTGAAATTGTAAACTCTAAGTGATGGATGAACAGTTGAAACTGTTAGCTAAAAGCAAGATAAACACCGATATTTCTGGTTCACAGTAATTGAGTAACTGTTCAAAATGTTAGCTAGGAAATATGGATGCACAGTTGATATTTTAGCTAACAATTATTGATAAACTATCAAAACTTAACAGTAAATAAGAGTTAACTATTATTTGTTAGCTAACCCTAACCCTGACAGTTGATACTGTTAGCTAACAGCAATGGCTAAACAGTTAAAACTGTTAGCCATCCATTATTGATAAACAGTAATATTATGCTAGTAAAGTAACTGAAAAGTTAAACTTGTTAGCTAAAGGTGAGTCTAAAAGTAATTAAATAATACTTTAATACTTTGCTAACAATTAGTCAGCGTTAATCCCTGATACTGTTTCTCCAGTGACAGTTGACAGTTAGTTAGCTAACATCAGTTGATGAAGACATTAGCTAAAAACAGTGAATAACCCTTGAACAAAAAAATCTCAATGCCTATTACGTCAAAATCTCCTGTCTATTAATTGGCCTTTTCCTCCAATTAGACACAAGCCTTCACCCAAATTACATAAATGCTGTTAATATCAAATGTGACAAAAGCCTACATTAATATTCAATTTATTACTCACCCAACTCCATTGTTCTGTATAAAAAAGTCATGTTTCATATGCCTGTTATTACAGCCTACTGAAGTTTGGCATTTTTAACACCAACGCGGCAATAAACACAAGATTTATTGCAGTCAGTGTTTGTAGTTCTGCAGTTTTCACTTCTATTAATTTGATAACTTTGACGACCTGCCAACTCAGTCTACTGCAGAGCGTTGCTACGGAGACGGGTCAGTGATGAAACCCATGTGACTTTCAGGAAGTGACTCTGATTGGATCCTATCTTATTCTAAAGCACTGGCAGTTCAACTGTTTGTATTTTTTTTTGAAATTTTAAATTTCGATATAATATTCACTCTTTTTTCATGCACACGTGACTGCGTGAGAGCTGGCACTAAAAGCATTGTAATTACCACACTGCATGATGGAGCCAGGAATGAGACAGACAGACAGACTTTCAA
>JAQNCA010000021.1:3963193-3977206 GCA_029783725.1 Acanthurus tractus
CCGCCGCCGCCGGAGCTGGATGTCATCTGTCGGACCAGAGGGTGGTTGAGATCCACATGGAAGTCTGCCGAGATCTTCCTACTGTTCTGGACGTCGAAGAGGGAGAGGACCACGTAGAAAGGCTCCACCTTTTTAGTGAAAAGAGACGCAGAAAGAAGGGAAATATTTTGGAAAATTGAAAATAAGGGGAAAGAAAAAAAGCAGTTTGCTTTGAACAGGAGACCCGTCCTTCCTAATGCACTTCTCCTTTTTCCATTCATTCAAAACCGACCATTGATGTAATTCATCTTCCCATTCACTCTTTCCACAAGGCATTTCCATTACACAAACCCATTTGTGTGAGTGTGTGAGTGTGTGTGTGTGTGTTCTGAGCAGCAGATCTAATGGCTGTGGTTTCTCAGTTGAGTGCTGAGTGTGGAGGGGGGATCTCCCTCTGCAGAGACAGAGACCTTGGAGAGTGACGGCAGGAAACCGGCCTCAGACTGGTGCTAAAGCATGGTGGGAGGCCCGCGCCGGTTGCCATGGTTGCATCCGTTCCTTGTGCCAGCGACAGTGGGTTTCGACTGAGGCCAGCCAAGTGGGCCATCTGAACTGTCTGTGATCTTCTTAACTGATTTAGCCCTTGCCCTCGTTTGCTAAAGGACGATTTCCCAGAATTACGCTGGAAGCTTGTTTCCATACTTGCAAACACATGCGCGCTCATGGAAGTGTGTCCTCTGTGTCAACTCTGCTGAAAAACACACTGTGCAATTCAAAAATGACACTTTTAAATGGATTTGTCTGCTTGTTTGTCCTTGAAACGTACATTAGTCGTTGGTCCTTCTTCATTCTCTGCGACGCAGCCCTGCAGGTTGAAAGACAGGTCATGACAGCTGACCAGGACTCTCTTCCCGAACTTCTCCTCAAATTGCCGCACGTCAGGCTCGATGCCCGAGAAATCCAGCTTCTGTGGAAACCGAAAAACCTTGTCAAAAGGTTGAAATGACCCACAGAGAAAAAATCTTGTCATGAAATCGATAAATACGAGCAAAACTGACTGTAGAGCGAAGGAGAGGTAAAAAGGAGTTTTGTGCAGAGAGATTTTGCAGTCAGTCACCTGTGTGTCAGGGTCCAAGGTGAAGAGTTTCAGGCGAGCTTCACTCCTCATTTTGGACTCAATATCTCTGGCAGTCTGTTGAAAACAAATCCAAGAAAAGTGACATAGCAAATATCAACAAACAGCCAAATATTGAAAGAAGAAGTGGAGATAGAAACAGCCACACTGTCCTCATCAGAGGCCTGGATCAGGGAGGAGGAGTGAAGACTGTCACCAGGAAATCCAAGGACAGTTTATTGAATCAACGTGGTCCGTGTTTCCATCCATAACACAATATGTCAATAATACTGACGCGTTAACACCTCTGATGTGTGCTGGCAAACGTGTGAGCAAACAGTGGAAGCTAAATCAAAGAACTTAAATCCAGTATTCACTTTCTCTTTCGCTCTGTTTTCAGTTTCCACCAGCTCCTGTGAAAAACATCTGGCCATTTAGCTGCTCAGCGCTTCGACACGCTCACCAGCTTCTCGCTAACCGATCACAAACAGTGAGTTTATAAGACTTTTTTTCCACTCAAAACAGCTGCTGCTGGAGACGATGCTGATGAGAGATCTGAAACTGAGAGAAAACATTCAACTTGTGGGGCGGATGATCAAAAACAATAAGCTGAAAGATACTAAAAACACCCTATAAAGCAAAGAGAATCAGCAGAACTGGTTGATAATCATTTCTCTGTTTGTCACCTTAAGAAACCCTTTTACATCACGCACAGATTATGTAAAAATATTGATTAGAGCAGCTTTTCCTCCGTGCTGACTTCATAAACACAGCAAAACACAGACTACGCCTCTCTGTTTGTTTTCATACTGCCACGTTCCCCCGTTTGACTGCTGTGCATCACCAGCGTCGGCCTCGTCTGGCCTCTGCCTTTTGGAGGCCAATCACGCGGCACCAGATGTTTGCTAGTAACAGTGAAATGAAAAGCGTGTTGCAGGAAATACAGCTGCACAGCTCCAGGTACAGTTCAGACTGCTTCCAAGTGACGTCATGTGACACCTTCACACATCCAAGGGCACTTTTTTTTACAGTGTGTGTGGACTGAGCGGGTTTTAATGTTTTATAGATGGAAAAACAAGGTTACCTGAAAGCTGTCCTGAAAACTTCCGGAGGAGAGGTCTGTTTTTCCGTGTTCCTCATCTGTTGGAGAGATCAACATGAGCTCTGTTAGCTAATGCAATTATGTAAAAACTCCTGACGGTGGGCTGGTTTCAGCTTCTTAATGTAGGAAAGAGGATGGTTTTCACAAGGAAACATGGAGATAAATTGCCCCACGTGAAACAGACGCTGCAGCAGTTATCAGAAAAACATGGAGGCAAACAAAAGCAGACAGAAACAGTTCAACTCTAAACACTTTTACATGCAAAAATGAAATAAAAATGCACGGAAACACACCGTCATGCAGGTCTCCGTTCCTCTTCTCCTGCATGGCCTGCTCGAAGCTGCTGTGGAGGATCTTGTTCAGGGTGCTGATCCACTCGTCCATCTCTGCCTCGCTGTCTGCAGCCAGCAGGAACGTGCTCTTATCCTGCATCTTCAGCTCGAAGGCGAACCTACGCACTTTGCTGTTCTAAAAGACAACAAATGAAAACTGTGATTTAATACATTTTCTTAATTCATACTGTTTAATTCGGTTAAAAAGACCTAAGGGTGTTAAGTCTTTCACCTGAACTACGCCCATGCACGAGTCGAGGAAGATGGTTCCTTTGGGATCCTTGGAGGTGTTCTCATCCTTGTAGAAGTTGAGGTTGTAGGATCCGTCCCCCAGCTGGGCCAGATGGAAGTATCTCCTCTTGAAGGACTTGAAAATGAAAATACAGAAAGCTCACATCCCAAACGGCCTGTTTTTTCTCTAAAAATACCGCAGAGGGGGGAAACGGGGCCTGGGAAAGCTCGAGGGTACGGTGAAAAAAAGTACAACTAGTTATAGTCGACCATAAGCAAAGGCTAAGCTGATGTCCATATGTGTGGAGAGAGAAGACTTGTAATTACCTAACACTGAAAACAAGATGCTATCCGCAAGAATCAGGTGAAATTATGGCCAAAGTTTTCCCTCTTTATAAAGGTTGAATCCAAACGAGAACAATTGAATCAAAAGGGGACAAATAATGACAAATCTCTATTAAGTCTTCCATTAGAAAAGGTTACTTGTGTTTCAAAAGGAAAACACATTACGCCTGAAAAGCTTTGGGGGACATTAAGTGCTTTTGTGAAGCGTGTGCGCTTGGTAGATAACAAAGAAGAGAAGGAATAAATCTTTGTGGTGCAAACCTTGCAGAGTGTTTTGTTTCAGCTCTCCAGGCAGTAAATTTGTGAAGTGAATGCTCTCACACTCCATAAAATCCTATAGCGGCTTTATTTATGTCCAAAGTGCTTCAGTCTATAATCCAAACCCACTTACAATTGTTTATTTACAGCATTTTTGTCCTCGGACCTTTAAAAATCAAAGCAGCAGAGACAGAGAGATCATTTTTTTTACCCTGTGTGGGTCAAGCTCCCAAAACAACTACATTTCCCATGATTCAAGTTTAATACAAGCCGAAGCGTATCTATGGTATCATCAAGGTCCATTTTTCAGACTTCTGAGGCTCTGCTAGAACCACAGAAGACATTATACAACATTTTTCTAGCTGTCTGATTGGTTTATATTGTACTGAGTGAACTAACATTCCCACCTGCTGAAAACTGTGCCCTTGTTGCACATGAAACACCATTATTCAATTCAGAGGAGATGTGTGAGGCTGTGTTGCCTTCAGTAATGTTCCTGTTCTCACCCGCATAGTAACACTGATTGCACTGTTCATGTTGCCTTTGTACAGCCAGCCGTGTTTGGACACTCCTCCCTTCTGGGATCCGATGGACGCCGTGTCCTGCAGGAAGAGGAGCGCAAACACACATTAACATATGTTTTTCTCTCTTCATATGCCACTAAACATACATGTGAATTCTACACATTCACGTCTGTATGCGTCTCCCTTTTCTTCAAGTAAAGGACACAACACATTCATGCTCTGATATATTTTTATTTAAGCATTTTGCCTTCAGATAAAAGATTTGTTGACTTCTATCGAGGCCAAAAGGAGGACAAACAAAGGAAAAATGCTCTTAATTAAGATCAACATTAACATCAACACTGCACTTCTTTAATCTCAGGAGATTTCAGCCATGATGATGTGTCCATTAAAGGTCAGTTAAATCAATGCCCGAAGCGAAGCAATTATGGGGGAGGGATGTGCACTTAAAATGCTCCAAATGTCATGAAGATGTCAGCTATTCTGGGAAACAATACGAGGCCTGGAACATTGAATAAAACATCCGAGGACCGGCTTCTAATAAAGGAGTGGAATTAAATAAATGAATTCAATGTTGTGCAATAAATGAAACAATATTGTTTTGTTCTATACTGCGTTCCGATGAAATCACATTTGTTTGAACAGGGTTTGGCGAGGCCTCGTGAAAGGTTGCACTCAATAGCCAGCTGTTTTTTTTCTCATATGAGCAGAAGCAGGAATCAATGGGAGAAAAACAGGAAAAGAAAGAAAGTTTGTGATCGGTGGACTTACCTCATCTTTCTCCACATCTTCGTCCACCTCAAACAGGTGAGCTGCCAGTTTCTCAGGTCTCAGCACTTTACTGAAAGCACAAGGAATTGATCTTTTCAACCTGATTCACTGAGTTCAACGTCAGTAAAACTGTAGAAATGCATGTGCACATAATAACACAGCAACAGGATAAAGGTGAAGATTTAAAGAATGGTATATTTTGGATAATAAGCTGATTTGAAGCTGGATGTTTTGGCAATTTGTTAATTATCCATTAGCTAACTATTTATTAACTCCTAATTTTCTACTTCAACCATCCAGTTGTTTTTAGCAAACCATTATCAATGAGCACCCTATCAATGAGGTGAACTATTTACCTTTTTATTAATTGCTTTTCTCTAACCGCTAACAGTCTCTCTTTCTGCTTGCTAAACACTTTTAAAAGAAACTGTTACAGCTGTCTAAATATGTGTAGATATTTTACTGAATCAAACTGAAATATCTTGAACTTTTGGAGTTAAATGAGCTACTTCATTTTTTAACAAACCCACCTGACCGCCACCTCTTTTAAAATACAGAAAACAACATGACATAGCTTGACGCATTGAAATCTGTAGATTGTTTGCCCATTTTAACCACCTGGCAAGTCAAAATAGAGATATAAGCCAAGTTTTAAAAGGTCAACAGAGTCTGCGTCTGGAATTTAGAGCTGGAGTTTATTCTTAAAGGGGGGAGACTCAGTGAGCAAAGGTTCAACCCCAAAAAGATGAAGGAGGCTGCAATCCATTTAAAGCCTTGTAAGTCAGACGGAGGATTTTGAAATACACTTTGGCTTCTGTCAGTAGCCAATGCAAAAATATGAAGACAGGTGTAATAAGATGAAATGTCTCGGATTCAGAGAGATCTCTGGCAGCTGTGTTTCAGACTGACCAGACCCTGTGAAGTACATTGAACCAATTAATTTTGGATGTTATGAAAGCACATGAAAGGATTTTGGCAACTCTATTAGATAGATTTGAAAGCAGCTCAGCCAATTAAAAAAATAAATTACATGTATTAAAAAAGACCGATTAGGTGACATGTGGTGAGATCAAAAAACTGATCACAAACTATCCCCTTATTTCCAATCCAACTCTAAGAAATACACACTTATATTTTAGAAATCCAATAGGTGCAAAAGCAATGTTTTTTAGCATTAAAGGCTTCTTTGTAATGCTTCTAGTTTTACAGGATGCATCTTAAATGCTGCAGCTGCAGATTCTCTAAGTGCAGCTCAAACCCCAGACGGACAGTTTGACCTTTGACCTTTACAAGCCGCGGCCTGCTCTGGGGAAATACTAGTACAAACAGTGTCAAGGCCAAGGACAGGGCTTGTCTACTTTTTCATCCACAAAGTTTTTAAACATGACACTCAGCATCTGTAAAGCACATTCCTGTCCTCATGGTAGCGACCAAGGACACATAAGGCATTGTGGGATTTCCCTTTAGCTTTAATGATATCTATCAGCAGGAGTCCCAGAATAGCTCTGTTTATCCTTGGTAGAGAAACATAGGAAGCCTTCTATTGTTGTTTTGGAAGAGCTCGGAGCCTCCGAGAAACCGATTTCCTTCTTTCTAGAGTTCTGGCTTTAACATTTGCTGGCTATAAACAAAGGTCAGTGTCAATGAACAACCGTAACGTTAACAATTGTCTCCGTAGGGCTTCTGCAGCACAGTTTGTTACGTGGTGGACAAAGAAGACTGCTGGCTGAACGGCAGAAAGCTTGAAAATAAGTTTGCATGGTAATTTCTTCCTTCTTCCTCCATGGAAACTATCCAGAACAGTCTCCCACGCAGTAAATGAGACATTCCCAAAGGGAGCTAGCATGGGTCAAGAATGTAAAAACACTGGATCCTACATTTCCCATAATGCAACCAGGTGGAGTCTTTCATTACAACTCTGCTGTGCCTCCAGTTTTGAACACATTTACTGATAAATGTGAAGCATAAAAGCTTATTTGTGTGTTTCTCGAGAAAACAACGTTCAAATTCATTTATTTTATATATTTCTTTGAAAGCTAAGACAAAGTTACTTTACTGGTGAAACAGAGAAAGGTGGCAGTGACCTTGAATGCAGCTTTGTTGACTGTTAAGAGTCCTGCGTTGTTGTCCTCTCTCCTTCCATCGCTAACAGTCTGATAATGGACCACTCAGGAAAATGGTCTGCACTTCACTACACAGGTTAGTGTAACTCCATAACACACACACACACACGCACGCACACACACTTACTTTGGGAGTTGGCGGAAGTCTCCAGAATATTCCTCATACTTGTAATTGACCACATGCCAGTCGGACTTGTAGGTTTTGATACACTGCAGAGACAGAGAGTGAAGCGGAGGTGAGGGGTCATTTCAACAGGAGCAAATTAGGACGTGTACTTACAAACACGGTCCAGACGCTGACAGCCTCAGGTTTCTAAAACAACCTCGGAAAAAGTATGTGAATATTTGATTTCCATCCAAAAACTTTCATCTGTAAAAACAGACTTTACTGCATTCATGGTAGACGTTAAGACTTAAGGAGCTTTAGCAGAGGCAAGGCTGCTGAAATGCATTATAACCTACTGAATTAGCAAGACAAACATTTATCTCCCTGCATGTCAGGCAGTGGATTAGTGCTATATGTCTGTCTGAATGATCCCGGCACAAATCAGGTGCATTAGAAAAGCTTTCGGACGGGATCGATACTACAGAAGGAAGTGGATAATGAATAATTTCCGCTTTTTCTTCAATGAAAATTTTTGTTTCGACTTTTTTTTAGCTACGAGTAAGTTACAAGACCTTGTTCAGAAAGAGACAATGACATGCTGCAGGAAAACCATGTGACCGTCACTCGCATGGTTTTCCTGCAGGACAAATCCTCTGTGAGTGGCACAGAGCAGAATAAGGATGCAATGACTAAATTAATAAAAAATATGAATTAAAATGTACTCTATAAACAATCCCATTGGAAAAACACTGTGAAGGTATTTAAGGTCAAAGTTCAATGTAGCTGAACTCCTGCCCCCATGAGCAGCACAGTGCACAGTCATCATTGTCAACACTGAGGTAAAAATCACAGACATATGTGCTCCAGGCAGGATTAAAATCAAAACAAACCAATGTGATGACTTTAATTTGGTGCTTTGGTGCCCTGAAGTTTGTTTAAAAAACTTGTATTTCTCCTTTTGTGGTTAAAAACGGCAACCTAAACCTGACACATGAACACAAACACTAGTTATATCATTTGCTTGGTGATATTCCAGCGTGTGTTCATCAATTCTAGGAATTCATAAAACACACATGTTGGCTCGAGGCAAGGGGTCACTTAAAAGTGCAAAACTGAAAAAGAGCAGCACATCTGTATAAAGCTGCACAGCTGCTGGAGATGTAGTTATGATGTAATTCCTGGCTGCAGCCGCGGGGGACTATCCCCTATCAGGCTCCATCGGGCCGCACCCCAACCGAACCCGGCACACAGCTCCTCTGAAACAACACGACGTGAACCCACAGTGAACTGTGGACTCCATCTGTGGCCGATCCTCTGCATTGTCAGGAAACATGTGAGGGTGGAGAGAGCAAATGGAAGTTCAGTTAGAGGCTAGCAGCAACATTTTTCATATGCACCATATCGATTCTCCCTTATCTCTAACCCATGTGAGTGGTCAACAAACACTCCTTTTTCGCTAAAAATCTAACCACTTCTGCTTTATCTGTATGCCACGGACAAATCAGGATGAATCCTTGGCTGGATTCACGTCTAAACTTATGAGCTGTGTCTGATGTGTCTTCGCGGCGTGAAGGACGGCTGCGTTATCCGGACAAAAGGCAAAGCACCTGTGTTTGGGTGAAAAGGAGAGAAAACATGGCCGCGCTCCAAACAAAAGGATAAAGCCGAGCTTCAGTCACGACAGAGAGGTTGAGGCTTTGGCCAAGATCAGGGGATAAAGAATAGACAAAGCAGGCTTGTATCCAGGTATGTATTAGTTTTACCTCTTGGACAAACAGCGAGTGAGCTTCTTTTTCAGCTGTCTCTGGCACGGTGGAGAACAGAGTCCTGCCCTGGCGCCTCAGGGTGGAGATCTGAGGAGAGGAAGGGAATGCAGGCATGAATAACAGGGCTGATAGAAGAGACTGGCACAAAAGATCAATCCTGCTGGGTTCACCCACATAGTATAAGCACTTCTAGCTTTGGGAGCATTTTCAGAGTTGATTTTAATGCTTGTTATGATTTTATGAAATTTTACTGACCCCTTTGGTGCAATTTTCTTTGTTTGTTTCCTCAAAAGAGGTCAGAGATCAAGGTAAACTACAGACCAGCCTTCTGAGCTCAGGGACATCAGGGCTGAACTCAAGGACGCTTCAGCTGACCGATGCTTTGCTTTTGCCTCTCTGATTCCTTTTCATTCATCCAGATGGTCAAACCATCTGTTTGTTAGCTCTGTGTTCGTCAAAGCTAACACTCCAAGAGAGAGTTTCTCATTTTGGAGAGTAGACTTTTTCTAAAATTGTCATTTTCTGTACAAACCAAGAAAAATCAGCAGTGCAGAAATATATTCCAATATATATTTACTCCAAAAATATTCCAAAATACAGAACTGTACTTTCAAATAATGACTCTTACACAGGCTACACACATGACAAGAGATGAAAGGAGATGGAAAGACAATACAGAGCTGCAGAGGATGATCTGCAGCGCTGTATTATTCCAGGCCTAATTCTTTCCCCTGCTAGCCTTATTAAAGTGATACAACCAGAGAGAGCAAGGATCCATAGCTGAGGAGCAAAAGGCGCCCCAGGGCGTCGAGACTGTTCAAGCTATTGGAAGCTGCAGCCGCCACTGCTCCCACTTAGTGCTCTGCTTTTCTACTCAACCCTCAGAGATGAGAAGGAAACAGTGGCACAATGACCTAGTTCAGTCACAAATGTGTTATTCTTACACTGGCAAGCAGTTATTGAACCTCTGCCCCCCATTCGTCCACTTCAGTCTTGCAATAGCTATTAAAGACGTGTCAATAACGTTAGCCCGACTGATTTTTATTCATTAAGTCTTGTATGATCTGCATGCACGGCACCAGCAGTATTTCTGACATCTGCAGTGGGGAAAATGTTGGTCATTTAAGCTGAAAATGCAGTGGTTTGGCTGCAAAACACTTGAGCTGGTTGGAAAAAAAGGAACTTTTTATGCTGTTGTTGTTCAACTTTAGCCGGACAAAAGAAAAAAAATACATTAATAACAGAATATGAAGGCATTTAGAAAATACAATTTGCTTTCTTTTTATGAATTAAATAATAAGATTGAACTCTCTTGCCTTTTGTCTGCCCAACAAATATGAAGCTAGGGATAGCAGCCAGTTAGCTTAGCATAAAGATCAGAGGCGCTGGGAAAACAACAAGTTTATAGCCGCGACATTACTAGTTTAGGTTAACAAACAACCTGAAAAAAGGGGAATTAGCAAGCCTGGCTCTGTGTCTTGTTTGTTTTGTCCATACAAGAGTCAAAATCTAAAAACAATTTGATGGAACAAGATGTTATGTGGTTATTAATGAGCTTTAAAGATGATTGTTTGTATTGTTTTACCTTTGGAAGGGCGAGGCATGGGGTTTCCCCTTTACTTCCTAGTTTTATGCCAGCCTGGAACAGTCATCTCCTGTCTCTAGCTTTATATTCAGTGTATAAGGCACAAAAGAGGATATTTCACACAACTACTGCTTTACCATCAATGTGTGTGAGCAGTGTAAGATGAGGCTACAGGGGTTAAGTTGTCTGTGTTTGGTGTTCATAAAAACTCCAGGGTGACCAGAGAAAAGTTGAATTTAAATGGGTGAATGACCAATTAGCATACCGCAGAGTAACACAGTTTGACACTTCATGGACAGTTCACTCCTACTTGCACAAGCTTTGGAGCCTATTTCTCTCTTTTTTTTTGTGCCAATTCACTTAAAAACAAACCAATCACCCACATGGCCACTCATGGGAGAAGTTGACCAAAGCACAACGCTGTCAGTCAACCGTTAGCGAGACCTGCTGGCTGCCAATTAACAGCATTCTTTTCACAGTCATTAAACCGGAGCTTTGATGGTTTCCACTGGGCCAGAGGAGCGTGTTCCCACAAGCAGGCACACTGCTGGGCAGATCGGGAGATGCCATGCAGGAATTAAAGTCTCTAGGACGGAGATCTCTGGGCAGAGTGGTTGACGATAGGAGGAGAAAAAAAGGGAGTCTCTCTCTCTCTCGACTTCGAAAGATGAAAGTGAGTGTGGTGTGACTGTTTCATCTGTGCATACATTTGCTTGCATGTGTGCAGGATAAGAAGATCCAAACATCTGTTATGAATTAAAATCTTGGTGGTTATAAAGCATAGTGACTATTAAATCCAGCATTCATCCAAAGATCTCTCCTGTTATCCATGAACTGCATGTAGGGAGAGTTAATCCTCTGACACTTTACCTCTTTTTACCTCCTTTTACACTGAATCTCTCCCTTGCATCCATGTTTGTGTGTTGCAGTGCAGCACGTGCACATGCAAAGCCCATATGTCTGGCCAGCTCCCCCTCTCTCCTCTCTAAACCCAGTGATGTAAAACATATGGCAGGTTAGACAGATTGGACGGACTTGGTCTCTCTCACACACACATTCACACACAGAGTCCTGGGCAGTTACTAATGTCTGTGCTCTGCAGACTTGTAATGAAAATCACTCATCATCTCCTGATTGTGAAATAGTTTGGAAGCAGACTATACGTTGAAGTTTTCCCACCATTTAGTGTGGTCTTAAATACATCATTTAACTCCACTAAAGATCTCGGTGATTTCCTAAAACAGCTAATCGTTGTTGTTTTTAGCAAATATTACACAAACAGCAGGTAATTGCACTCATTAGGGACTATTTTCAGTGGCGGATTAATCCACATTTGGCGCTCTAATGAGTGTAGGGATGCAGGACGGTTTATGTGAGACTGAGTTAAAATAAACTACAGTGTGTGTGTTCATGGTAATGAATGAACATGTCACCAAGTGCAACACCGTGTTCGCTGATGTGTTTTTAATAGATTCTAGACAACGATAAAGCTCCACAGCACAGAGGAAGAAGATATATCAGACCATGGATACACACACTTGTTAATAGGACACATTTATAGTTGGTTTGGCTCTGCACAAGGGATTTTGCTAACAAGAAGAAAAATACTGAATCTCATCAGACGTATCCTTTCTAGTCTGATTCAGGAGACTTGAGGAATGAAAAACATGTGAACTTGAGTCCGTCCCTGTTTTCTCTTTCCCCCTCAAACTGGGAGTGGACCCTGCTGAGATCCATCTCAGCACCACAGTGATGTAATGTTGACACGCTCTTTCAGCCTCTTTGAAGTCAGGCAGCAGATCTATGCAGCATGTGAAAGTTTACACGACTGTGAGCCAGCCATCACATACAGGACACATAGAAGTCAAATTTCAGATAAAAGTGGACCATATAACACTATATTTGCCCGCATCCTCATCACTTAGTTATGCCAAGCTGCTGCAGGAGTTGATTTCCTTAAAATACATGAATCAAGTGAAGTGACCTTAAACAGCATCATAAAAACCTTTAAAAGACTTTTTGGTGATTTCATGATCTGTAGTGAATTAAAGTGCGATTTAAGAGCTTTTGTTGGATTAAAATATATATATATACACACATTTTAGGGCTGCATTAGCAAGTACAGCTTCTTATAACCAACCCTGCTCCTTTCACTTATCAAAAAACAAATCCACTGTCATACAGTGTATCGTCCCTCTGTTCACAGGATCCCAGATGTGATCTTGTAATTAAGTATTTTTTAGACTCAACATGTCTCACTCACTGCTGCCTCAATTACTGATTTTCTACATTCATCTAAATTACTTTAAACAACTTGTTGAGAACAGGTGATGTTTACAGCTGTTTGTTTAGGCTGTGAAAGCAATGGATACAATAGAGATTGTATAGTTACAGAAAAACAGTTTCCACAGGGTTTTAAGTGATCGTATCATCTCTGAAAGGTTTGAATGGCAGATAAGTGGAAGAAAGTCACTTGTCATAATTAATAATAAGTATTTGCTGGGTCAAGTGCATTGGCTTTTTCAAGTGGAAAAGATATAAAGCTGCTATGATCAATATTTTCACATAGTGGAGCAATTAGCAGTTAAAAAGGCAGATAATGTGTCCCTCGTGTTAACTTAAAAGCTCATAATACATCAGTGTTATTGTTTGTACAAAAAGTCATCCAATGCAAGTTTCTTTGTTTCAGCTTTGTTGAAAGTCGAGTTACAATGTAAATGACAAATAATTTTAAAAACATTATTCTTATTAGGTATAATTTCCTACATGTAAAGAGTGGTTTCAAACCTCTGCATCATCATGGATGGAGCCATGATTGACACCAGATTCAAGATCACTGGTTTGACCTGTGAACTGGGAAAAGCTTCACAAAAATGCACCTGCAGAGTGCAATAAATAAGCCTCTCCTCCTCTTACCTGGAAGTCATCGGTGGGGAACTGCAGCATGTCCCGCAGAACATCACTGATGATCTGAGTCTTCCTCTGCACAATCACATTCTCATAGTCCAGCGGCTCGATGATCTTTGGCTTCACCTGAAATTGCAGATTACAACAGTGGATCAACAAGTGGAAAACATGTGCCTGTTTTTATTCTGTCCGTTTCTCTTTGATTTTCTTTAAATATTTGTGCAAATTTAGTGATTTTTCAGTCACTAGTTATTGTAAAGTTAATCAGGGTGTGAGTGTCTGGGTTGGGGGGGGGAATCTGTGGTAGTCACGCTGTCTAGACAAGTTGCTATTGTCCTTTTACAGAGGTACTGGTTGAAAGGTACAACAGCAGGAACTGGCACAGAGGCACAGATGAATGTGGGTTAACAGAAGAGGAGATGCTCGATGAGAGAGGCGAGGGATGGAGGGACGGATGGACGGATGGATGGATGAGCGAGAGTCTGTGTGTGCCATTGTACCAGTCACGGTGTCATGAGCTCACGCTGAAAGCCTAAAGTAGATAAGTAAATATAGTCATAGTCATTGCAGCTCTTAAAGAGGCCCCGCAGGAAACACAGTCCGAAACAGGATTATTTATTGCACAATAAATCCTTATGCTACATAATAAAAGAGAGGGATTTGTAGGCGCTGATGCTTGTACATAAGATAGTAAAAGGCAACTTCATGATCGAGCAGAGTTCAAACTCCTCCTGTGCTGCAGACGTCAACTCTGACATTCCTCAGTGAATAACAAGGGATTCCTCCAGCATGTCCTCCCTCAACAAGCCTGGCTGTGATATCATCGAACAGATCTTCACATGTCACGCACATGTGTCTGAATGTTAGTCA